>QYTT01083716.1:31553-44497 GCA_006980735.1 Dasypogon diadema
AGAGCGGGTATTCAAAATTTTGGATTCCCCGAAAGTTCATCTTTAATTTGCTACCACATAAGTACATTACGCAGCTATGCGACATTTTTTACCTACGCTTAATCGCCTTATATCCCAATTTTTCCACGATATGGGAGAATTCCTAAGATCGACAAAACGCCACGTGGCTCTTGTCATTTTTCCGCATTTGACGAAATCGATCAGCCTGCGAGAGATTGCCTCTTAAGCCGGAACATCCTGTACGTCTAGTACAAGTCAAAGTGATCAAACGGGTATTTCATAACAGGTTTTCATGAGAAAAACCAAAAATTCCATGGAGGGTAGCAATCTGAACGGTTTCCTATAGTTAACATGCAATTTTCTTCCTCCATTTGAAATCCCCATAAGTACTTCTTTAATTTGATGTAAGGCATATACCCACTTATCTCTTTTTTCGAGATAACCCATCTGGAGAGGTTCCCTTTCTATTCGGCATAGAAAGAAAGTTCGCGGAACAATTAAAAAGCAACAGACATGTCGGTTACGCAAGGATACGTATTTAGGATATTTTACTATTTTCAAACAAACAAGCAAGATGAAAAGGTTTTCAGGACGGAATCCTGCCTTCAATATTCGAAAAGGAATCATGAACCTTCAGAAAAAAAGACAACGGGCTGCACATTATGCCACGATTTGTTAGGCATTAGGCTCACGTGTTTAATTAAAATTTAATAAATTCAATCATACGGTGTTGTTATTTTGACTTTTTGTTTGTCTCGTCGGAATAAATTCTGTTATAATTGGCCTGCAAAATAGTTAATTCTAAGGCGGGCCAGGTGGCATTATAACTGTTCAGTATAGCGAGACCTCTCCTGTGCGTTGCTCTCTGAAAACAAAGAGATAAAAAATTTTTTTGTGTGAGGTGAGATACTACGAAAAAATACGTCTGTGCAAGGTAATTTTAACTTTTTTGAAAGCAGTTATGTTCAACAAGTACTTTAACCGTTTGAGTGCGGCGTATAACAGTTTTCGAAGACGAAAGAAAATAGGTGGATAGATGCCTTATAACAGTTATATCAATTAAATGGAAAAACTGCCAAAATTTCGATTTTAAAAATTTGTAGCTCCTAAACAAAAAGGAGTGGAAGTGTAAATAAGCGCTCATTTAAATTTTACTTTAACCGTATTTCAATACCAATTTTCAAGTAAAAAGGATATTGACATCACATAACAAGAAATTGGTGTTACTAAATCCTAAATTTTTTCCTGATCTGGAAACAGATAGAAAAATACTTCAACGAATTAAATGGGAGACTAGAATAAAAAAAAACTTAGATTCAACTCAATATATCCACCTTCTGCTCAAAAAACGTCTACTAAAATGCCAATTCTATATTTGATACTGGGTTTTAAACCAGTTATGTCGAATTCATTTGAAAAACCTAGTTCAGAACTGAAAACCTAGTTCCTACCCCTTTCAAACAAACGATTTTCCTTCAGCTGACTATTTCGGTGTAAGCTGTGAAAGAAATTTTTAAATAATATGGGCATTAATAATTTTGAAAATTGTTCGTTAATAAAAGATGAGAACGGAGGCATTATTTTAAAGCATGGTTATGTCTATTTGAGTCATAAAACTAGTATGTAACCCTCGTTACAAGAAAATAGACACCAGTTCCGACCCGTACGTTCAAACAAATGATTTTAGTACAGTTGGGCTGGAAGTTGTGTGGAACTAGGTCGGAACTTTCTTCAAGCGAATTCGACATTTAAATAACTTATGTAGAAGATCTATTAGATAAAAATATAAAATGCATCTTATATAACCTACGATAGAAATTCTTACTCTTACCTTTTTTTCATTGACGACGATATCATCTCTGGAGTTAATTTCTGCCTTGATACCCCATTCTCGGAATAAAGCTCGGGTGACGATATTCAAATTGTACTTCCTGTTGTAACGCTCTCTTGGTGTAAAAAACGTACAATTTAAATTGCCTCGATCGTGGAAAACTGCTCCACCGCCACTATTCCTTCTGGCCAGAGTGACTCCATTCCTGACCAATTTAGACACATTTGCTTCCGTAAAAGGATTCTGATGCCGTCCAATGACTACACAAGGATCATTGGCCCACAGCATTAGAACGTGGTGGTGCGAAAAGTCGAAATTTTTGTAAAGCCAGTCTTCTAGGGCTAGATTTGTAAAAATGTCGTAAGACTGAGAAATAAAGACGGATTTTTTAATATTAGAGTCGACAATTTCGGCTGCTTTTGAGTCATTTTTGTTCGAAGTGTGAGAAGAAGATGAGTGAAACCGAGGTTTTTGCAACGCCACCATTGTAGATGCCGAAACCGACTTTGGCTGGAAAGCAATGAGCATACACCGGAGCTTGGTTGCACTACCCTGCATTATTCTCCCAGCCATTTTGCTAAATTTCGGATAACCTCGCTGATTAAATTTTCTTGAGACTTTTTTGTATTACAGATGTGCTCGCGCGTACGTGAATGATGTGCTTGTAATTGGTAAGATGTAACTGTTATTGAAATTTTAGTTGGTAACTACCCAGATCTAGTTAAAGAAAAAGTTTTGTTTACTATCAAATAGGTTCGTCTCACTCTAGCACTTTTATTTGTTTTTACTTAGAAAAATGGCAGTGAACGTCTTAAAAACTCAGTAAACTTACTGAAAATGACTAGCACATCAAGTTAAAAGATAAAATGTCTTTCATACTGTTTTCGTCGGTAAGAAATTTTGATATTTTTGTTTGCTTTATCCTATTCTCCTTTATGACACATTTAATGGGTGTTGCTGCTATCAAAAGTTTCCCCTTGACACTTGCAATTGGCGAGGAACTTGTCGGTTTCGGCTGCAGTGACGGATATTAAATATTCGTGCAGAGCAATTGTTTGATGTAACCACTTCCAGGTTTGGTGCAGGCTATTGACTCGTAAACGAAGCCCTAGACAGTCTTTACTACAATTTTTTGGCATTCCTCGACTCATCCGCACAGTGGTGATGTGAGTATCGCAAACAACATAAAAACGTCTAAATAATCCCTAGCACTTAGCACTATTAATTGTTCTAAAATATAAATATCACAATCAAGCACACTCCTGGACAAGGCACTGAAGTTCGGTGGAAATTCGCACTTTATTTCCTATGGCAATCGCTGAACTCTGCTACTTTGCGCACGGACACGATTCAACTGACTGATTTAACAGAAAAACCTGCAAGCCAGCGAGAAAATTTCGTTGAGCAGAAAAAGTTATGTTGATTCGTGGTCGTAGCCACCAGCCACGTATATTTAGCAGCACTGCACATACATGGGCAACTGATATTATTTCTAGATTTTGCTTTTCAATTACAGATTCAGCGGTAGATTTACGGCTGGTGGAATTGAAGCAGCAGGCAATGGAGTGATAGCAGTTTTTATAGTCTGTGGCGATAAGAGTGCGACAATTATTTGTGTTACTTTGCCAGCCGGCCCGCGTGACAAGCTACTTTTTAATAAACAGCACTTTTAACTGAGTGGATTGAGCCCCTTAAGTAAACTTACAAGTGCTCTTGAGATCTTTGAGCTACTTTGTTTCAGAGGGTCTAGAAATTCCTGTTGTCCGCAGAAGATCTTAGATTTACCTTAGATTTGGTTGACTTCCTCTTGAAGAAGTTGATAAACGTGATCGATTGAGTTTAAGACTGGTTTTGTATGATCATTTCAAATTTACTTATTTCTGCATAAATCGAACGCAAAGAACTTGGCGTTATATAAATGGAAACTGGCTAAGACTAGATGTGCAGCCGAACATTGTAGCGTTGTGTGCTGGAATTGCACGCGGTCTTGGCTTATGCCTGACTTGAAAAATTTAGGGTTATCATTCGAGATAAGATGTTTGCGATTTTAATTAAAGTTTTCTCCACATCAGCACCGAGTATTGCTTAATTAGTTTCTTGCGGTGATGAGACGCTGCAAAGTAAGCTTTTATTTGTGTCATTAAAATTGTTTACTTTCAGTTTATATTCCTATATTTTTCAAATTATTTGCCTCAGAGCTGTAAGTTAAGTATATTCTAGAGTTTTGCTAGAGTACAACATAAGTACCAGTATTTGGATTTGGGAATTTTTAATTACTAGCGATATCTGTTTTGGGTAACGGCGAAATTCAAGCGCCAATATACCCGTCCTTCCTCCTAACTAACTAACTAAAAGAAGTGATCTTCTCTGTTTTGGGAACATATTTTAAAATTCATATTAACTTTTCTTATTTCAAAAGTAAAAAACATATAAATTAATATTATACATACCTTTTTAAGAAAAATCACCTTTTTCTATGCCCGTTGAAATTTCCGTTCGCTTTGACCTGATGAGAAAGTACAAGTTAAGCCAAACTGGCACACGACCTTAGGCGGTTTTGATTAAGTCAGTTTCCTATCACAATATTTTCCCAGATAAATATATTAACACCAGAATTGTTAATAAGGTAAGTGCACTAGTAATTGGACACAATTTAGACAAACATTGGAGCGCGACAACGCGAGTTGTGTTTATAAGAATATCGGGTAACTGGCGCTTGTCCGATAACTAGTGTGCTTACCCTTTAAATAGAAAATACAGCACATAAGGCGATGGGAAATTTCCTCTAGTTTTAAGAACGTCCTGCGTTTAATAGTTTAGAGTAGCCCCAAAGCAAATGGGAGCTAGCAAATTATTTCAAACAAAATTAATAAAATCATAAAAGTATAATGACGTCACATAGTAGTTAAAATATACAAATAAATAAACGGAAAACCAACATACCTATAAAACCCGTGGTACTTGTAATTGTTATTACAAAATAGAGGACTGCTGTAAATACCCATAGTGGTAAATTCTTCCTGGCCATTTGATAAACACTGTTCCCCATAAGACAAAAAAATGCATGGATTGTGCAAGATTTTATCCAATTCTGGAATACTAGTGCCGTCCCCCCAAAGGGTTATTTAACCTTTGAGAAATCTCTAAATTTAAATTGGACACATATTAGGAGTACTACCGTTATTTGCAAAACAACTTATTTCAACAAAACAAAAAACAAAGTGCAATTCTTCTTCTTCTTAGCTAGTCTAAGCAAGCAGCTGCCCTATCTAAACGTGTCATTCATTTACCCATCTAAACCTGTCATTTACAGTCCCTCCATTTAAACGTCACAATTGTGAAATTTCTTCACGTACCTTTAAACTGACATTCGTAAGGTTTTCCTCTCTGAATTTTCCATTGAACTGAAGATAAAAACGTTTTTTCCACATAGGAATTTCAGGTAGAAGCTTATTGGTTACGGAAAAGTCGAGTTGACTTTGACAGTTCTCCGTTCTTGTGCAAAACTTTTGTGAAATGGCCCACTACGCTGCAAGAATTGGTCCTAGAGTAAAATGTAAGTGGTTTTACAAACTTATTTACCGGTAAATAGCATTCACCAATGTGGAAATCAAATTTGCATGTAATATCAGCTTTGTCATTTATTACATAATATCTGTTGCAATTATCTGATAGTTTTCATTGAACATATTTTATAGCTGCCTTAGGAAAATGGGCTTACAATTTATCTGGATTCAATCAATACGGTAAACTGAATTATATAAAGTAATATCATAAGTCGAAAATAACCTAAAATCACCCCAACTAGGTTTGCACCGCGATGATTGTCTCTATGAAACTGAAGATGTTAAGGAAGCTATTCGCCGCCTTCCCAGAAAAATATATGACGAAAGGAACTACAGAATTATGAGGGCTTTGCATTTGTCAATGACAAAAACAATTTTGCCCAAGGAACAGTGGACAAAATATGAAGAGGATGTTAAGTATTTAGAGCCCTACTTGAAAGAGGTCATTAAAGAACGGGAAGAGCGCGAGGAATGGATTAAAAATCATTGAATATATGTTATTTAGAATTTCTCAATTTGTCGATGTGTAAAGAGATAGAAGGATTTAAAGAAATCATTTGTTTTTCTTTTTTTTAGAGTCCGAAGCAATATATAAAAGAACTTCAATTTCTCAAAACATTTAAAATTCTACACGGGATCTGTTTTCTCTGGAGTTTTGAATATAACGAACGGGCTTGTAGAGTCTGTTGCTTAGTTGATTGAGGAGCTGTGTTAATTATGATCATGTTTTTGTGAAACAATATGAAATAAGCTTAAATGGCCAAAAAGGTATTGGCTCTGTGCGAAATCAAGGATATGGTGTACAAAAGCTGTGTCACAGTTTTGGAGGATAGAACAAGAAGGGTCGTCCAAAGAATTTCAGTGACTAAGGAGAATCGTATAAAACCCAGTTTGAATGCAACTGAAATTGGAGTTGTTCGAGGAAAGATTGGATGATCTTCCTATTCCGCTGTAATTCAGAGTGTTGAAAAAAAGGTTTTAAAAGCAGAATAGCTGAGGAAAATCCATACATCAGTGAATAGAATCGCAAGAAGATTCAAATTTGTAAAACCACATAAAATTCACAGAAATAAAGGTCGAAGATTATATTTAGTGACTAGAACAAATTTAATATCTCTAACAGCGATGGCCGCTAAAAAATTTTGAGGAAACCTAATACGGATTATAAACGAAGAAATCTCATATCGAACATGGTGGTGGATATATTATGTTAGTGTAAGAATGCATTTCTAAGGGTGCAGCAGGCAGAAAATCTGGTATTTACTGAAAAATCTTGTACGCAGCACTACAAAATTAGACTTGAATGGGTTGTTTATTTTCCATGAAGATACAGCACTCACTGGAATATACCTCACCACAATTTCCAAACATGAACAATACTTCCTATAATAATGCAAAAAAATAAAAAAGCCAGCGTTCGTATTTGGTATCACGGTTCAATTGGTCGAATTGAGAAATTGATTTATTTTGTTGTTGTAAACCAACAACAACACAACGCAAGTGCTTTATTTGATCAACTGAATCGAGAGACCAAATACGGACGCAAGGATCATATTGAAAACCAAATCTAGACTCGTAAAGTTACCTTAGATTACTGTTGGAAAGCACTCGATGCATAAAATCGGCATACTGTTACTTTACGAACCCAAGGGTAACTTAATTCGATCGCCACTGGATCAAATATGTAAAGTTTCAGTACAGATGCACGAACAATGGAAAAGAGTTCAGAACAGTGTCGATCATTCAGAGATATTAACTAGACAAAACGTGTTCTCCTCTGTTCTCATTGTTAATGGCGAGAGTAGGAGTTTTATCTCCTGGGCTGCAGCGTTTGTCTACGTCTGATTAAAACAGAACGTGGCGTTACAAGTTAATTATAAAAGAAAATCCCATGAGGATGAGCTAAACAACCAGGATTCGTTTGCTTTATTTAGTAAGCGCGATCAAAGCACCTCAGTAATTGTCTGCGTTGTTAAGCTAATCTGACTTCGAGCTCTATTCTGATTCCAGTGTACATGTCATAGCAAATCGTAAAAAGTGCAAACGAAAATCGCCAGCAGCAGCAATGAAAAAAAGAGGAAGAACGCATATTATTGTCGATTGCTTGTGCATGATTAAGTCGTCTGTAAGACAAAAATAAACACGAACTCAAGAAGGCTTAGATGCCTTTTGAAATGTAAAACACAATAACAGAAGAATCTCATTATCAATACTGAGAATGTAAATATATATCAGTAATTTTGTTGTGAGAATGGGAATTTCCTAAAAAGTTGGATTCCCCGTACTTATATGACCTTGAAAAACAAAGACCAAAGTTTAAGCGGTATTTATTTTTATAGCGCAGCTATCGATAGTAATAGAACGAAGAGCTGACTGTTACAGAACTCGTAACAGTTAAAACGAAAATCAAATGCGATGTAAAAGTGACTACAATTTGTGTGGATTTGACTGCATATCAGTCTGATGCAGAGTTCAAAAGAATAAGAACTTTTTAACCAAAGTAAAAGAAGAACTCGTACACAACTTTTGAAGATTAACCTCAATCATCGCAATAAATACGAATATAAAAACGGAAGTATCCGTTTTCATTCTCTCTCATAATTGCCATATAATCAATTTTTAGTCTTTGGTTACTTAAAGAAAGAGACTTCGCTTTCTACCAATGACGCACTTTTATATAATATTCTCCCTGTATTAAAAGAGAAACTATCTCGGCATTCAAAATAATCCAACTGCTATTGAATAGAAGTAAAAATAAAATTTCCAAGAAAAATATACAAAATAAAAATATATTTTTTTTTACAAAAAACATCTTGGCACAATGCTTCTTTAAAAAAAAAGTCCGAAACAACTTACAAAATCAACAAAAACAAGTCATAAATGGTGAAAATTTGAAAAATAATTTAAAATTGGAATCAACTCATGAAAGCAAATTCGTTTGTAGACTGATCAACAGAATTACAATAAAAAGGCGTAAAATTCGTTGCCTAAATACCAAGTATAATTAGCCTTGCACTCACTTAAATACAAATTACGTCAAGATATGTACAAAAGTCTACGTCTAGCGACAATAGTCTCTTCGGGTCTTGATTCAGATGTAAATTGTCTAAACGGATTGTTCGATACAAAATTCGATCTTTTGTTGCTGTTGCAATTGTAAAACTACTAAAAGAGCAAAATCGACAAATGCTAAAAATACACTAAAGTGGAGTAAAACGGGGTCTTGTTAAAGATCATCATCGCCGATGCCCTCAAACGCTTCATTTTGGACAGATTCACGACCACTTCTAAAGAAAACTGTTGTTGAAATTTTATTTCGCAGTTTACGCCGCATTGAAAACGATTCTGGAGGCGTTTGAATCGACATGTCTATCTCGTTCTGTGGAAAAAGAGATCGTTAAAAGCTGTGCTTCAATAGTGTCGCTTAAACCATATCTTACCAAGCTAGAAATAGTATCTGTTGAGCTGGAATCAGATATACGGTGATTAATACCTCCGTCTCTGCGTATATAAGATAGAGGTGTGTAATTATTACATTGAGCCTAAAAACGATATTTCTATTATATTAACGAAACAGAAAACAAAGTAAAAAGAAAACCTTGAAATTGCTATAGTCATTCCCATCCTTTTGGTTCAGTAATTCATCAACCATTCCCTGCAAGCATACAGACATTAGCATGGCCTGCTCACTAGATATTGTGATCCATTTGAGACAGTTTTTATTCATGAGGTACTCAAATGAAAGTTCCAAATTTTGGATCTGACTCTCGGTTGATGAATTTGAAGATATTTCCTCGTTCTGCGATTCATACAAAAGATTTAGTAAAATGCTTATGTCTAATTGGTGGCAATTCTTACGTTATGAATGGTGGTAACGCGCCAACACCTCATTCGTGTCACTTTGAATTTGGTCTCTTGGATTTTTATTCCGGCATTTGTACGTATGCTAAGCTCCTTGTTACCTATCACAATTATAGCTACAGTATTTGGCTCTGGATAGTCGACAATGGCATTCGAGAATTGGATACATCCGTATGATGGCAGTTTTCTGGCTATTTCTAAATACTACATGAAAAAGTGGCTTATGTAGCTTCTGTGGTCTCTAAAAGAAAACAATTTGTACCTCCTTTTTGTTCCCCCTTTCTTGTAGAATTCTAAGTTGCTCTTTGATTTCATTCGTTGCTATAATCCAGTCTCTTTCTATATCACTTACTGTTTGAATGTAAAGAAGGTTTAAGGCAATGCTGTCCTGCATCAACTGCTGGTCATAACATGGATCCCAGTAGCTGCACAATTAATGCAATTAGTATAACTTTTAAAAATTCACGAAAAAAACATATAATTTAGTGTAAAAATATTTAATGATTAGAAGTCAATAATTTAGTTCCTTCTAGAGAAATTTGTTAAGATTATCCGAAAACCACTGCCCTTACTAAAAAAAAGTTACAGAGTACGAAACATCGGCCTGAACTATTAGAACAGTTTAAAATTTTCTGTCTTAAGAAGGCATATTGGGATTTAGGATAGCATGCAAGTTTTGGAACAAACTGATATAACTAAATGGGATTACATGTGCAGATATATCCAATGTTCCCTTTGCTGCTGCACAATTAAAATAGATTAATTACTGAACTCGAATTAATGTTGTCCTAATTACAAAACAACCTCAATTTCCGAAATCATCACATTTTGACCGCTATAAAACACTTTCGTCGCAACATAGAAATTATTTCCTCTCCTCCAGTTATTCAAATTGATTTAAATTGAGCTAATAAAACTGGAATGTGTCACAAAGTTATAGACACAGCCACATTGACCCGTATCCGACAAATTTCGTCAACTTAATTCTTACTGAATTACGGCCCGCATGAGTAATTTCAAAAGTCCTTAAAAATCCTATCCCCTTTACCCAGCTTATAAGCATATCGTTTCCATTATTTGAACAGCAAAAAGGAATATGTAATTGCTACTGATGCTAAGTGTCGATGTCTTACCTTTTCCTAATGACAATTTTGCAGTCATCGATTAACCTTTGAGAAATGTACGGCGATTCAAAATCCATCAGCTTCCGGATGAGGACGACTGCATCATCAGTTTCCTTGCGCATTAGGAATAACGAAAAATAATAGGTATATTCATTAGGCAAATCGATGTTCTGGCAGGCTTTCTCTAGAACTTTTGTTGAGCACTCTGTTGTATAGCAATTGACCGGTATCCGATAGCTGTTCATCAGATATACATCCAGCGATGTCTCACGTGTCTCAATGGAAGACGATTCTTGCTGCGCATTAAGTAAAAACGTACGCAATAAATCAGACTTTGAGAAAACTGGGTCCTGTCCGATGAGTTGCACATATCGCTCCAATGATGCTCTTCTCTGTTCCAACTGATTTGGAGTTAATGGCAGTAGTTTCTTTGGCGGAAATGACGGTAACACAAGTGACGACAACGAACGCTTAAGTTGCTCATGAAGACTGTGAAGTTGTTTGTACCGCAGACAGCAATGAAAATTGCCGTTGATGTAAATATTGTAGCCCTACAAGAGAAAAAAGATACCAATAATAAAATATATTCGACCAGATGGACGCTAAGAGGTTCTATTTGTTAGCCAGTGAACATCTGTCGCTTCCATTTTGCATGCAAATTGAGGCTTTGTATTGATTTAGAAGCGAAGCGATGTGGGGTGTCGCAAGAAATGTGCTGGAGAATTTTGATGAGTATTTAGTTGGGACTAGTGTGCGATGAATTGGAGCAAGTCAATTGTATACCAAAGCAAATAGTTATGAAAATTAGAATATCACCAGCAAATTAAATTAAGTTTGCCGAAACAAGATTGATTTGCAAGTGTAATTTAAATTGGTTCCTGATGGGTTTGATAGAAGGTAAATATGTTGACAATAATAATTTATTGAAGAGAAATTTTCCGATAAAGCATACCAAATTGGTATGCGAGAACTGCCATCTATTTAGCTCGACCTAGCTCTTGATTACGGCACTTATAAATAAAACTTTACTTACTGCTTGGTCCCAAACAAAAGTGGGAAGGCTTAGTGATGAAAATTGTTAACAAGAAAAATCCGTTTTTTCCATTATGAACTAGTTTTTCGATCTAGTCTCATCACTATTGATTTTTGCTAATTTTATTTAACTTACACAAATCATGCGATGATATTGCTTTGGGCGTGAAACTTTTCTATCGGAATTTTTTCTTACCGATAAAAAATATTTCTACTCTTTCGCAGTTTCTATCATTTAGAGTTTTTCCATTTTTATTATGGGCTTCGTAAGAAGTGAATTTTTCTTTTTAAGAAATCAAATTACATTCGGTTTGATTCAATAAGCTGTAGAAATATTCTAGTCTTTCCTTTAAATTATGTTATACTTAAGTTTACAATTTAAAAGCGATCTTGCTAGAATATTCACTTATTGAGAACTGATTTGACCGTCAGTGTTATCGTCGATTTCACATTGGGATCAAACGTTCCACCTCCACGTTAGGAGGGTCGCACTTCGCCCATTCGATTTTATGTTAATATTTGTGAATCTGAATTGAAAACCATATACATGTATGATATTATTAGTAGTAAAAATCCCAAGAAATGTAATCTAATCGTGCTGCTAATTTTTCTGGAATCTCACACCGACAAAACACAGCCTTATCTAAATATTGAGGCTATGGTTTTCCAGTGCATTCTAAAATTAAGTCATCATAAATCAAGGATTAATAGAAGAAAAGAATCCAGTTCGCAACTAAAAATAAAGTGAAAATGGATCCAACTCGCCTCAGACGGAAGCGTCATTGACCTATTTATGCAGTCATCGCTCCTATTTGCTTTCCATTTCGTTCCTCTTCTTTGAAAGTGTGAAATTTGTAAACACCTTGGGAATTATTCGGTCTGTTGCCGTATTTGCCTAAAAACGCAATATTCAATTCGGCTATAGAGATATATTTTTCAGTGTTTACAAAAAGCAGTCTTTTTTATAATTTTTCTGCAACATTTTGATTACAATATTCTCGTAAAGTTCTGAAATCTTCTGAGGACCGGAGATTTCTTGCCGTTATTACGACTGCAGGTCAATTTGTCAGGGAGCAAAAGATAATGAGAACACCCCACGATTTTTCCTTATCACATGGAACCGGGTCCGTCTCCAACTTATCTGCGCTGCAAAATTTTTAATTAATTACAACATAAACGAACTTAAATAATTTTTTGCGTGTTTGTGAGACTTTTCTCTTATTTTTGTAATTATACCTCAGTTTGGTAAATAATCGACTTGGATAGTAATCAGAAATGTGGAAGTATATAATTTTACTTCCACTCAAATAAAAAGCCAAAGAATTCTGTCAAAAAACAAGTTACATCATTTGGAGAAAAAGTAAAAGTATTTTATTTTATTTTTGCTTGATGAAAAACGTTTAGCTACGTCATCTTTTTCGTTTATAATATCTTAAGTTATTGCAATATTATTTTCCGCATTCATTTCGCTAAAATATAATACAAAATACAATTTAACTTACTTCCCTTACGAGCACAATTTGGACTAAA
>QYTT01083717.1:0-11118 GCA_006980735.1 Dasypogon diadema
TATATACAAGTGATGCAACAAAGGAAAGAAAATCATGAAAGGGATATTGCGTATCTACAACAGCAGATTCGTGAATTGGAAAGAATGGAAAATGATTTTGCAGCCGTTGATTCTCCTGAAGTTAAGGTGGACTCTGAATCCGATGATGATGATGATAATATGAATCCAAACAAAAAATTTTGACCATAACAACTGGAGGTTAATTAAGATAATTTTAATACATCTCGGATAGTTTAGAATATAAGATAAAACATAAGATACCAGTACATTTATATTCTTTTTAGATTTAATAAATTTCCTCAAGTTCTCTGAATTGTGTTTTACTTGTTTATGACTTGTAATCAGTTGTTGCAACGATCATTCAGATAGAACCAGTGCCCCTTTATCCTTGGGGCAAGTGGAGCAGCCGCTCCAGGGTTCCCGAGCTTAGGGGTCCCCGTTCGATCCATAAAAAAAGTTAACGATAAATTGGAAAAGGGAGAAAAGAAAAAAAAATTCTTCACATTAATTAAAAATCTACTTCACGTTTAAATATCTATACAACAATCTTCTGTTCTGCATCTTCGCACGTGATGATAAATCTTCAATAATTTCATCAAAACTCAAATTATTCCAAATTTCAAGCTCAATCGGAAGTAATGCGAATGCATTCAATTTTTCTTCGTCCATCGAACTTCTTAGGTAATTTTTTATATACACATTTCAACTTTGAAAAATATCTCTCATCCTTAACTTTCGTGCAAAACAATGGCAAATAAATTCTAAGATGTGTTTCAATATTTAGCACAATACAAACTAAGCCATCCTCTTAACATTTTTGAGTATATTGGAGAGTAAGAAAACGTTGACTTATCAAAATTAAAATAATCCTTTGCGATAAGGCACTCTTCGGTCAATTCATTCTCGTTCAAATGTTTTGAATATAAAGTAACAACTCTTTTACACTATTCTGTTATTTCATCATGGTTAAAATTGTTTAAATTAACTAACAAAGCAAAATTTCCTTTCAAACCTGTATAAGCTGAATTTCGGTGTGTCAAATAACACATGAAATAACTTATGAAAGAGTGCGTTCAATAAGACAATAACTTAAAACAATTTTTGTTGACAAATTATTCAAAATAAATACATATAAGGATAATATTGAAAAAAAATCAGGAGCCGTGAATAAAGTCTGCCCCAGTGCTCCCGAAAGTCTTAAAACGGCACAAGCATATATATCTAGAGTAAAATCTAAAATCCTGTGATGCATCATTATTTCAAAAATTGTAAATATATAGATTTTGTTTAAATTTTGAAAAATCATCAAAATCGTTGTTTTTTTTTGTTTCTGTACTCTAAAAGGGTCTTGTACATTTTTTCAGAAGGCATTCAAGTTGTAACTGGTACAATTTGGCAGTAAACACTGTTTTAATTAGCGGTTTGAAGGCACTCCTTTTTTGATTTTGAATTCGTTTTGAAATCTCCCAGAAAACATTAAGCAGTATACTCGGGTTGTAGTTGATGGCCTAAGTGGGGGATATACTTCCGGGCTGCTACACTCTGGAACCATGACTGAAAGAAACTCGTCTAGTTATAACTTAATTAGTGATTAGTGATAAAAAGTAGGTCAAAAAATCCAAAACGAGGGTCCATACTTTTTTGTTCCAATGTTATAACATTATCATTTTGTTCTTTTTGGATTACGTATTTCTTTCATCACAAATTTTTAAATTTTCAGTGCATTAAAAAGATATTGTTCGTATTTTCTACCTATGCTTAGATCTTTCATGAATTACTCAGAAAATTCTTTTCATGGACCTTTATATTGGCAAATTGTCAAATTCTTTAAAAAAAGAGATGGATAACTAAAACCTACAACAGAAAGTAAGGTGGCGAAATCGCAATGCGGTAAAAAGGCGTCGGGTGCACGTGACAATATTCCTTTGTTAAAAAACTCTAAATTGGCGTTCGCACAGAGTTCAACAAACAGCGACATTTTGTCGCATAATGTCATAAGAAATTGATAAAAACAGAGAAATGCTGCAACATTTCACAGAGAACTACACCTCTATTGCAACATTTTCTGATTCAGCTTATTTTCTTTTGGATTTCAAGAATTGTTGTTTGGAATAGTAGAGATAACTTCCTCCAGGAATCGGCTTTTGTGTTTCTGCATTTATACGATTTGCATGTAGGATACCCACAAACACTCGTGCTTTTCATAATTTTCTTTGAATTCAATTGTTTTACCAATTGATCATTTAATTTCAGCATCCATATTTATCACTTGTGTATATATGTATTGTATAATATATTATTATTTATATAATATTTTATTTATATAATGTGTATTTATATATAAAGAACAGTCGACTAGCCGTGTCCAAAATCAAATCTCTTTAGTCCCGAAACATAGCATTATAAACACCTAACCACCTCATCAAGCATATCAAGACAAAAAGTTCGCAAAAAACCGTAGTCTATCTAATCCCACATAAATTTTACGTTTCATGCTGACATTGCTGCAGAATTTCTAAGAAGAATTCTAAGGTTGTTAATCTTTTCTTTTTTTTAAATACGTTTGGCTTTTCAATCATTTAAAGTTTTTGGCGGTATATCGGAGTCTCTTAGGGTGTTTTTGATATAAGTAATTTGAATATTTTTGGGACCTAACTGCAGACCAGGAATAAAATCTTTCCAAATCCAATAGGATAGAACAGAATGCATGGTATATTCAATAACGCACTCAAGAGTTACAAACTCATTTCGTACAAAATAAAATAGAGTGAACGCTAAGTAGTAGCAGTTTTTATAACAATATTACTGTTAGTGTGGTAAGATGAAATGACGAATCCCAAAGAAAGAAATGGGAAAATCACAATCATCAATGTGACAGCAATTAGGATTAAATATGTTTGGTGATTTTCGATAAAATGGAAAAAGAGCAATGTCGGCTTGTAATAATTTAAAAAAAAGTGTTAAAAATTTGCGTCTTCATTCCGAGCACGGGTGTTTATTGGTCCACCCTTGTACATTCATTTCAAGTTAAACAAAGGTCATAGAAATCGACCTTATCATTTTTTGCCGATGGCTATTACTATGCCATCTGCCAAGACTGATAATAAATTCATCTTTAATTATAACATGACGCGAGCATAGGCAGGTGTGTATTGTTTGCCTTTTTTGGAGATAGGATAATCATGGAACCTTATTATTCTTTGCTTTATTGAGGACTTGTTTTGTAATTCAATTACTGTGACGGAGTTATCTACGATATTATCTTCATAATAGGGTTCTACGTATATTATACAAGGAGCTTCCAAAGGAGGATTGAAGAGTGCTTTAAAGTGTTCTTCAAACTTTTTCATTTCAAGTGTACTTCCTATTGTCAATCTAGTCATCCTCAGTTTCTTGATACTCTTCCAAAAGAACCTGTTTCTCTTTTATACTTCCCAATTTCTTCCCTACTTTCCCAGGCTTTTGTAGTAATTTATTCTTTCTTTATAATATATGGTTCTCAACGTTTTATTTATTATGTTGAAGGTAACAACATTTTGCGAACTCGTAAGTTCGTCCTCTGAAAAAAAATTTTTCTGGTCCTAAAGCAATTGCTGTCCAACTCTTACTGCTTATTTTTGCCTGCTTTTTGCGCTCTTCTCAAATTTAATCGACTTTCTAATCATTTTCGGAGTCGACCCAAGTTCATATATCTTAACCTCATCAACGCACAGGTGTATACTCACAATGTGGAAAGCCTTCGGATAGCCATTATTGGTTGAATTAAAGTCCAGTGCAACCACTATAATTCCTGGCATCTCTTCGTCTGTGTGCTTTCTTTTCGTTAACCAATTTTTTACTGTGGCTCGCGTCCATTTGTACACTTGTGTGACATTAGCCTATGAAATTTTTTTATGGCGGCATGCTATTACCATTGCTGATTTCTATGAAAAGTGCTGTGAAATGCTGCAGGAATTTAAGCCTTGTGAATCAAATCATTACTAGCTGCCCTTGCCATGCCAACATTTTCTCAATCTGAGTTTAGACGAAGCAACACACTTTTCTACTAAAATTATTCTATGAAATTATTCATTACCCTTTTCATCAATTACTCGATTTCCTACTGGGAGGTTCTAAAAAGCAACAAAAGATACGGCTAGGGATGTTTGAACAGAGAGTCCTACATTGTACTTATGTTGAAGTCCGAAACAGAACCCGGTATTGAGTCAAGCCATTAATGAACACGATAATAAATAATTTCATCGAATAATAATAGACGTCGTTACCATCAATGACGTGGTAATGCAAAGGGTAAGGTCATAGAAAATGTTAATGTAATGCGGAAAATATTGTTGCAGAGAAATTTGAATTTTCTTCTTCATTTATGTTTGTTTCTTAACTCCCCAGTAGGAAATCGAGCAATTGATGAAAATGGTAAAGAATAATTGAAGTCGCTAGCATCAATGGCATAGTAATGCAACGGATACGACAATAGAGGCTATTAGTGGTAAGGTAATACAGAAGTTGTTGTACTAGAGAAACTTAAAGTTTCTGGTTCATCGTGTTTGTTTCTTAATTTTGAGCGAAAGGTTCTCAAAAAAAGTAGAACGGCAGTAAAAATTAAATACTTATCTGAAACCCTGACATCCCTGTATTAAAATTCATTGATGTTGGGAATGTATAGTAGTGTATGCATGTTAATTACTTCACTAGTGAAGTAATGAACACATTTCCTGCTGGGATATAGTAAATATAGGAAAAGGATAGACAAATTTATTATTTAAACTATTTGGGGCTCCTTACATTTCATAAAGTTTGGCAAACGGTTTGGTTGCGTATTAAGATTGAGAATAATCAGCCGTGAGATGCTTGAGGTAGCCTTGAAACCTTGTATGTAAAATCCATGTGCCCAAAACTGTAAAGGGTCGTCACAATCGGAGGTGTGATGATGATTCTTGGCTTGAGTTTCATAAGAGGAATACACCAGTGAAAATTCCAAAAGCTTAAATGTTTTCTCACAATCATAAGTTCGATTAAACGAATTTCTTCTACTATTGTCGATATTTTTCAATCTAATGGGTCAGTCTGAGAGAAGAATCTCAGTTTGTCCTAATACCGCAGAATACTTCGAATCAAAATTTATCAATATATTTAATTAGTAAAAAAGTTGTTTGTGGTATTTGTGAGCTATCTTAGCTCAATAAAAAAACTCGCAAGGCTTCGATAGTTATAAGTAGGATTTCCAACGAGACCACTATTAAGCATATAAAACAAAATCAGGAGTATTATAAACGGCACTATTATGAAATTATCAATTGCCACATTAACCAAAACTAATGATCTCATATTTTATTTAATTCTGTAGAGTCTGCTGAGGTAGGAACCCCTGTATAAATGTGGAAAAGAAACGTGAAATGCAATTCAAGGACAGCAATAGCTAACAAAAAACTGATGAGTAAAAGACTTGAAAACAATACTAAGCTGTCGTGTGTTAAAAAGAAAAAAGAAAACAAACACCCCACCTTGAAAAATCGCTAAAGAAAAAAATTAAAAGCACTAAAATTTGCGGCCAATCACGTGCTAAAAAAAAGTTCAAGGAACTTTGGAGCATCAACAAAAGAAGTCAGGATTTAATTATGGAAGCAAAGTAGAAGAGACTAAGCTCCACTATCCAAAAGGGAAACAATGTAATATAAATTATAAGGAAGGCGAGGAGGAGGTTTCCCTCCAGTATTTCCTCAGAGCTTTCGAAAAGTCAATGAAAGTAAATCATTTTCCCCCGTGCTATAGATTTTGTACACCACGGCACAAAGCCACACTCGCAGGAATGATACCCGTTGGTGGTTGGGTTTACCCTTGATGAAGTCTCGCTGAAAACTCAATTCAAACCCTTTTTTTTTCCTTGGGGTGGTCTGTCCACATCAAAAAATGCCAACTATCTTATGCAAATTCAAGCTAAACGGATGCTTCTGTACATGGACTTTTCTCCTGTCTTTTGATATAAAAATGTCCAGCAAACTATTGAGGTACTGTTTTACTTTCACAACTTTTCTCATTGCATAAATTTCAATGTTAGTCATCAAAAAATTGCACAATGCTAGTAAAAGCTGTAAATTGGTGATGTAAAGTTTACACGTGCCAGCAGATTTGTATCTGGCAGCGCTGCGGGCACAATGTACATTGACTTGGTTGTACACATGACACAAATTCACAGGGGAGCACCGATGAGAGCGGCAGTGGAGCGCCGTATAGACTTGTGGAGCTGGTGAAGTAGAAGTCCCCAATGGGCCCAATGTGATGGGGACTCGGCTCGTGTGAGTGTTTATTTACTCTACTTCGTTTCTTCCATTGCACGGTTTCACACGGTTCGGTCTCTCCGTCTGTTTGTGAATCGAAACGAGTCATTGAGTCTGTCTCTGCTGCTTACGAACACGAACACAATGCCAGTGTGCAAAGTTTTAATGGTTTTTTTTAGTGGGAATAGCAACAAATACAAAATCATAACCTGAAATTATTGCAAAAGAAGAATAACTGTATCATCCATCAGCGCGAAGCCGTGTCCCCAATTCCTAGCAAATTACTTAATTTTTCGGTGAAATTCCGCTTTGCCAAGTGAAGCTATTGCTGTGTCTCTTCGACGTGTCAGTAAGATCTGCCGCAAGTGTTCCTTGAAATCTAAACTAACTTGGAATTTTCTTTTCTTTCAGATGACGTCTTCATCACGGTCTGATAAGGATGACAGCTCCCATTTAAGCAGTTGACACTTCGGACGGAATTCTGGGAACCCCTGTGGCTGTGTTTTGGTTTTACCAGGATTAATTTATCGGCGTCCCGTGCCCGGCTTGTTCAGTCGATTTGTGGAAAACAGCCCCAATCGCCGTGTGAAATGTCAAAAGTGAAGTGAGAAAAAGTTCAAGCTCTCGGCCTGAGTGAAAGGCATTTCTTTTAATTTCTCTTATTTTCCTTGGAGTGTTGTAACAAGTTGGAATGGATAGAGAAAATGCTTGCTGTGATTTAAAGAAGTAACTGAAATAGGAGTTGTTTAATAGCACAGTTAAATAGTGAAGTGTACATTTAGAATCGGGCAATTTCAGGCAGTTCAGTTCCAAATGAATGAGACGTGCTACATACACAAAAAATATCAAATAATGAAAATGAGTAGACCTCAGTGCTCCATTCAGATCCTGTCGTCCAGCAACTACATCCCGAAACAATCGAGTGGCAATATCAATTCCGAAAGTAGTAATAAAATGGGTAACCGTAAGGGCGCTGATCACGAAAGTGGGTTTTTCGAGGATAATACCATGGACTACAACCGGTATAGTTCGGCAACGTATGGATATCAATCTACGGCGAGCAGTAGCAGACGGCGCGCTGACCCTGCTGCTTCCCCCGCTGAGACCGTGAAGGCAAAACGACAACGAATTTCCAACTCAGACGGTGATAACATCGCTGTGAAATCGCGACGAAACAATATGCGCGACGGCCGTTCGAACAAGCGAAAACATTACTCGGGAAGGATAAACGAAACTGCTAGCGGGAAAATCGAAAGTACAACAAATGCAATAGTCGAAACCCCTTACGCAAGCTACTCTCCCAAGAACTCCGGGTGCTCCGAACCTCCCTCTCAAAGGACTTTAAATTTTGCTGAAACTAACTCAAAATGTGATTACAGTGCAAAGGTAACGAAAAGACCTACCAAGGTAAACAAAGACTGTGGTGATCTTGCTGCAAATCAAAACCATCAATCGGATAAAGCAATATCGCCCGCTGCAGCAAATATGCAAAACATTAAATCTGAAAATGTTGCAAATTTCTACTCCGAGTATGTAAAAGATAGTGATAGTGTTGGTGGTGGTGAAATGAGTGCTTTGAACGGCAATAATTGTCATGTCGATGCTGAAAAAAGACCACTATCCGACGATCCGGCTGTGTCTAAACGTGAAAGTAGTGGAGAAACGTCTGAGGCTGCGCGAATGAGAACTGAAAAAAGTGATTCTGTCGTATGCACTGGTGGCTATACACAATTTGAACTTGAAATTGAAGAAATTTCAAGAATACGTACCAAAGGTAAGTTTCTAAATCATCATTTTTTTTCATCGGCTAAACTTGCTCTCACTTTCACTTTACCACTGATGTAACTTGGATACACATGCGCAGATTGCAGCAGACACAGCTGTATAATTTTGTGGAGATTTTTCATTTTCAGAATGGAAGACAATTGATAATTTCACGCCTTTTAGTAAAATAATGAACATTTAAATTACTTTTTGCAATAACGGGGATATTTGGGAAGTCTAACTGCCAGTTGCTTTAAAGTTATTAATAGATTTTCTTCAGGAGATGCGGCCGTGAAAATTCATTTTGTATCTGTGGATACGTTTTGGAGGTCCATGGCACCATTAACAATAATAAAAGTGCGATGGTACACATGAATAAATTCTCAAGGAGTCATGTGGAAACTATTCAATATGTCTTCAAGTTTTGGTATTCAAAACTTCTTTATAAACAAACATAGCACACTTAATAGCACTACTCCTGCTTGGGTGAGAACTTCCCTCTCTACTGAATTTTCCTTAAAATTTATTCTTTACATTTCTGAAAAAAGAAGAAATCTCTTCATACCACAAGTGAATATGGGACCTAAAAAGCAAAGATAAAAAATTCTGTCTTGATTTGATATTCAAAACCTTTTCTCCTGCGGCCAGCTATTCCTTTCTAAATTTTTTTAATCCTTTCTTTGCGGCACACGTGCCTGAAAGCATGGTCCTTCTGTACGGCTATATGAGTCAATAGAGCCATTACGAAAGAAATCATCATTACCTGAGCGCTAACTATAGTCGGCATATGGGCTATAGTCGGCGGTTGGAATGAAAGGGTTAAAACATGTGGTAAGGAAACCATCGCAGTAAAATTCATGTACGTATGTACATTCATCACCTATACACCTTTACTTTGACACCTTTGTTTATATATGTCGTCAATTGTGATCCTTTATTTCAACTTCGTGGATTATTGTTCAATTTGTATCACATCGGCCGACATAAACTCCGATTTGATTGTTTTGCGCCGGTGTGCCGCAGGGTTCAGAGCTTTCACTAGCCCTTTTCACAAGTTGAATCACAGTGAACTAATGATGGAATGCTACTGAAATCAATCAATATTGCATGATTAGACTATTGAATTTCCAGGTTATTCGCTTCTGATAGAGCAAATCGTTGTATTCTCAATGCATCTAAAACTCATTGTTGCCTGGCTTTTGGAAAACTCAATTAAATTTTTAGTGTACTGATAGTTGCCATTCATTGCAAATATTTCAAATTTGTACTCATTAATCATCTTAGAAGATTTGTATATTCAGCAACCTTATCTAAACTGACCAGAAGGTGATACCTGAAAGCAGGGTAAACCTATTTTTGGTAGATCGAGAGCCGCATGAAAAAAACATAATAATTTGCATCTGGAAATTTACTAAGGTTATAATTTTAGGCTGAAAAATATGTAAGTTGTTAGGTTAAAGGTAGAAGATTTGGAAAATTCGATGTGCGCAAGCCGCACAAAAACCTTTCATATACCGCATGCGGCCCGCAGATCGCGTGTTAGACAGCCCTGCCTTAAAGGGTAATGACCAAAGAAGAGTCGTATGATGAGGAGGGGGAGCTCTGGTTTCTTAAGAAGAAGAAACTTGTTTACTTTGTCATTCGAAATGTCAATGTACGCAGTCCTTGAGTTCTGCTCCAGTAGAGGGAGTGCTGTACTTTCCCTTAGTGCTTCAGGGGTAATTCGCCTTTGTCGGGCTAAAAAAAATTTATCTTTGAAAAAATTTAAGGGGAAAAAAATAAAAACACGATTCTAGTGGAGTATTGTCCATGTATTCATTAATATTTTATTCTTCTTTTCTCTTTTCAATTTAAAAATGGTTGTAGACATTGATGTCACGTGATCCTTTTCCAAAAAATCATTTTTCACTTGCAAACATTGAATCTGCTTTGGGAGGCAATTGAAAAGATAAAAAAAGAACGATATTAATTTTATAGTTCAGGGTTGCTTTGTGGCGTGAACTAGAAAATAGCTGTTTTTTATTTTTTACCGACAATTTTCTCAGTTTTCTGCGTATAAAAAATGCAATAAGGGGCAAATTGACTTAGTTCTAATTCACTAATTCATAAAAGTATAAGAAAAAGTTTCAAACAGATTTGTGTCCGCCAATTCAAAAAAACGTATTTCTGAGAAAAACGCATTTAAAGTTTTCTTTTTCGCTTTAATTTGAAAAGGCTGTAAAAAGTAAATCTGTGAATTTATCTTAATATGCCTTCTGCATTCAACTAAACGTGTTACATCTGTCCTTGTTTAAAAAGGCATTTGCGTTAGGACTCAGACGGACTCCAAATGTTTCTATTATTTCCACCAAAGAGGAGATACTATCGTTGAATAAAATTGCCACTATATCTGATCTATGAAAATGTATGTTTCGGGACGAATTGCCACAGTATAGGCTTGAAACTCTCGTTGCTGTTTTGGTGTATAATCACTGAGACAACGTTGCAACAAATTGTCCTTCGAAAGACCTTAGTAAATATCCTCAATTTCAATTTGCACGGCTTTTACTAATGATAATTGGTGATGAAAATTTCGGGTCGCTTCGGCTACATAAAGTTACGCCAACGTGTATCCATTCTTTTTTTGAACGAGCCCGATATCTTCTTTGTTTGAAATGATGACTTCTTCTACATATAATTGAACTTGAAGCAACCGTTTGAAGATGTACTACATATACAAGGTAAATTTTACTCCTGAATGACTTGGGGTTTCAATATCACTAAATTAATGGTTGTTGATCTCCCAGTCATAAAGCCATGTTGTCCATCACAAATAATATGACATTTAATATAAAAGTACAATTTATCTTTCACCAGATTTTAAAAACATTTAGAAAATGGAAATAATTTAGCAATTCTCCTGAAATTAGCCACACCCTATGATCCAATGAAGGTCGAGTGTTCTTTGTGTCGTGTACTTCTTGTTACGACTTTAAAGAAGCCCACTCTTCAGTTCGACTGGAGTGGGGTCAATGAGTGTGACGTTGAGAAGGCCTGAGAAGTGTCCGTTGAGAAGGCCTGAGAAGTGTCCGTTGAGAAG
>QYTT01083718.1:9523-21329 GCA_006980735.1 Dasypogon diadema
TTCCACAATTTTATGGTTAGGCTTATGGTTATTGTGGTACTAACTCTTCTCAGTATCCTCACGGCTTTCCGATTATGAAAATATCTGCTCCCTGAACTACGTCCAGATTCAATGAAAACGCGACTGAGTTTCATGCGTTTATTGAAATCAAGGAAAAGGAGAATAAACGATATATATATATATATACTTTAAAACAACAATTTTAAATTAATGACCGCGAAGTAGTAACATTTCTAACAATACTGATTGTAACTTATTGGCAAGGATTAATCTCGTTTTTCTTTCTTTTTTAAGAATTTAGAATGCCAACCTCTTGAATCTATATTAAGACATCTTTTTCTACCTAGTCTGGCCTACTTGCCTTGACCAGTTCGCCATACATACAGTGCTGGTATTAGAATCGCCCTAGAACATGGCTACGTTTACGAGGGACTGAAAACAGGGCGAATTGTGATATCCTGGTAGTTCGACCGACTCTGGTTGTGAAAGTGGGTAGTACGGCTTCGTTTGAAATCATCTTCGGCACACCGAATCGAGCTATCCGCCCATGACACAAAGCCTCAGCGTAGGTCTCCACCGAAATGTCAGACAGTGGTATTGCCTTGGGCCATCGCGTAAAGCAATCGATGAGAGTGAGACAATACCTAAACACTTGAGACGGACGAAGGGGGCCGATACTGTCTAAGTAAAATAAAGTGAATAGGAAATAGCTTTGAACGAGCTAAATTCATGCTTACCATGACGAGTGACCTTGCTCTTCAGACAGGCCAAGAAAGCACGAGTCCAATTATTAACATCTTTGTTCATAGCAGGTCAAAAATATCTTGGTTGAGCGAATGCTCGGATGTGCAACTTCCTGCCTAAATAGTTTAGGGATGTGTGGTCTTGCTCCATTCGAAGAAATCTCGCAATAAATACTCTTGTCGATGCCGAGAATTTGAGGTTTTTCAAACTTATTAAGAAGAAGAATTTTGAAGAAGGTTCTGAAACCCTTGGTCTGAATCTTGCGCATCGGCAATGGCAGCGAAATCAATGGAGCATAGAAGGTTAACTTCGTTGACTCGTGATAAGGTATCAGTTACCACATTATCTTTTTCAGAGACGTGTCTGATATCCGTGGTAAACTGCCCTATGAAATCCAAATGTCTTAGCTGTTGTGAAGAAGCCTTATCAGGGTTCTGCTTAAAAGCGAAAATCAACGGTTTATGGTATCCTTTGATAGTCTCGGGATTCCAACAAACCTTCTTATTGCCATCTTTCTTAGGGCCAGAAAGATAACTATTAGACCCTGCTTGAAGACTCTCTGCATGTGGGAGAAAACGTCAGTAAAAGTTGATCATCCCCAAGAAGCGTCTCAACTCTTTAACTGTTTCAGATCGGTTGAAATTGACAATGGCATCAACCCTATCGGGCGATGGCTTAATCCCAAACGGCGTTATCAAATGGCCAAGAAACTTGACCTGTATTCATAAAGACACATTTATCCTTATTGACGATTAGACCGGAATCCAGAAAACGTTAGAAGACTTGCTTCAAATGCTCGAGGTGTTCTGCTTCAGACTTCGATGCCACCAAGACGTCATCTATGTAGACGAAACCCAATGGCAATCTTGAAGTCTGTGCAAAGACGTCATTCGAGTGAACTCGAAAAGTTCAAAAAGTGTACAGATAGCTATCTTCGGAATATCGTCGGATTCCGCAGGTATCTGATGGTAGGCCTTCGTCAAATCGAGTGTGGTAAACACGTTACAGTTTAGCAAAAAGTGGCTTAAATCGTAGACGAGGGGAATAGGATAGCGATCTCCTTAATCTAAGAGACGTAGGGGGGTCAATCAATGCCGGCCAAGTCCACGAGCAAAGCATAGTGACATAGTGACATAGTTTTGCGGCGTCGGCGACGATGAATTGCAGCATCGACGTAAACCTAAGTCCAACGTTAGGGCTCTTCGACCATAAGTGTTGATCGAAGAAGAGTTCGCTGCTAAAAGTTACAAACCGGTTGGCGCTAACCTATAGGTTGAAGATGCCAGAATTACTGAAATGTCTGCTCCCGTGTCGATTAACAAGCTTCGTCTTGAAATCTTGTCAAAAATGGGTAAAGTGCCCTGTCTACCCATCGCCGAGGGAAGGGGACAATTCAATTTTTTGAATTATCCGAAATGTGTGGGTCTTTCGATTAGAATAAGGAAACACTTTGTAATCACGACCATTCTTTCGCTTATTAGCTACTACGACTTTTTGCTTGTATGGTCTCAGTGACTTTTCGTAAACTACAACTAGCTTTTAATGCATGCATAAGATTTGTGTTCCGACTGAGACGATATGACCACATTTCACCTTTCGCTAGGAGTATTCTAGGTATGACACTAGCTGAGTATTTAAATTTTCGAAAGTGTATTTATATGTTAAAGATTGTTAATCATGTGACCTGTGAATATTTGTATGACATTATAAAATTCAGTAGCTCAGTGCGAACTCTTAATTTAAATATACCGAGGTTTAAGTGTTTGCAGTCTAAGAACTCCTTCTTTGTGTCCACTGCTACTCTTTGGAACGAGCTACCTATTGAATGCAAGATGGCGCGATCAGAGCAAGTATTTAAGAGGCTTTACAGAGTGAAATGTTTAAATGCATAATATTTTTTTATACTTCTTTTAGGTTGTACACTTCATACTATAGTAATCGCTCACAAATACCTAATTACTGTTAATTTGTAATGATGTACATTATAAGGTTAGGCCTTTGTACACGTTGCTTTAATAAATTATTATTATTATAAATTGCGCTTTGACTTGCCGTCTTAAAGGTGCAAGGACAATTTGGTACCGAAGCGCTGATTTTACCAGCACCAGCCATTTACGCGCCCAGCGAAAGAGGACCTGGAAGGCCTAGAACGGGGTCGACCTCCAGAAAAACGCGATCAGCTGCGTCGTCGCCGATTTTCGCTGAGCTGCCTCTTTAGCTCATTGATTTCCTCGATAAGGAAATCAAGCCGTGGATTATTAGAAACCGACCTGACCGAGTCAACATTGCGCGACACTACAGAACCTGTATAAACCGAAGGCCTGTTCACTACTTGGAGACCTTGTCAGAAGTTGTATGGAGAAATACTTAGAAATGGCCAGTTGAAATTTCATGACAATCTTCCTATATTGCAAAACACAACACTTGGGTGGATTGTGTTAGGAAAGGTATCAAGTATTGACTATAACAAGCCATTTTGTGGGATCACAAATATTGGTATAGAAAATCAGTTACAGCGATTTTGGGAAACGGAAGATTGCCCTAGCAAATCAGTGATGTCAATTACAGATAGAAAATGCGAGAATTTTTTGAATCCATTACATTTCGAAATAGCGATGGTCATTTTGTAGTGAGTTTGCCAATCTTAAGTGACCCTAACTTGCTTGGGGAATCCAAAGATATAGCTTTCCGAAGGCTTTTGAATATTGAGCGAAGATTAGTAAGGGATCCAAAAATAAAGGAACAATACACAGCGTTTTTACAAAAATATATAGATTTGGGTCACATATGTGAAATAAATCCCAGAGAGTTAGTAAGACCGTACTGTTTTCCACCACATCATTGTTTTAAAACCATCAAGTACTACAACAAAATTAAGAATAGTTTTCGATGGAGCTGCGAAGTCATCTAATAACCTTTCTCTTAATGATTTAATAATGATTTAATGCTAAACGGTCCAAAGATACAAGAATATATTATTTCAGTTATTCTTCGATTTCGCATAAAAATATATATGTTTACTGCAGACATATCAAAAATGTACAGACAGATTTTAGTCGTTTAGGAGAATCGGAATCTTCAATTAATTAGTGATGATTTAGAAAAGCAGTTGCCAGTTGAGGACAGTTATATTCTCTACTAAAGTCAGCAGATCTTCATCTACGTAAGGTGTACTAACAACCCAAAATTGATAGAGGGTATTCCTAATGAAGACCTAGAAATTAAATTAAACTTCAGTGCAATGGAAAATGGAATAGAAATGAATGAAACAGTTAAAACCCTGGGATTGGTGTGGCAATTGTGATAATTGGCACGCAATTACTGACTTATTTTCAATCACAACCGCTTTAACTGATCTCAAGGTTGTCACAAAAAGGACAATATTAGCCGATATGTCACGCATATTTGATCCTCTGGGTCTAGTTATTCCTGTAGTATTTATGACGAAGATTCTCCTTCAAAAACTGTGAAAATTGAAATTAGATTGGGGCGAAGAATTACCAACAGACCTTCAATCTTCATGGCTACAATTTCGTGATGAATTAATCAAACTTAATGACATCAAAATTCCAAGATTCATGTTTAGTAATACAGCCACAAAAAATACAACTACATGCCTTCGCAGACGCAAGTAAGAAGGCATATGGATCAGTGGTGTATTTGAGATCCAAGGACAAGGACGGTAAAGCAACTATTATTGTTTGCGAAATCTAGAGTAGAACCTGTGCAGCCGGTCACACTTCCCAGATTAGAATTATGTGCATCTATGCTCACTGCCCAGCTAGTAAGTCAAATAAAGGGAATTATGAACATAAATCTTCATGCAGGTCATCAAGTACTACATTCAATTTCACGTCAGAAATATAGGATATAGGATCTTAAAAGGAAGAACTACTACTGCCGATACCCATGCCTCAGATTCAAAGATGTCGCTGCTATCACTAGTAAACCATCTCTGGGATGAATTTTGGCATCGGTGGTATACGGAGTACTTAGGTGAATTGCAAAAAAGAGAAATATGGGTCAATGAACACCCAAATATTAAGACAAGAACAGTTGTTATCATGAAGGAAGAAAATTTACCTGCATTGAAATGGTCTTTAGGATGTGTTAATGAACCTATTAAGGGCGCAGACGGAAAGGTTAGAGTTGCTGATGTAAAAACCCCGAAGGGCATTGTTCGCCGTGCAATACATTTATTAGCACCATTACCCGTTGAGTTGACAGAAAATGAAGATCCGCCAAATGAAAATACAGCAGCAAAAAGATCAGGTAATCAAAGTAGAAGACCACAAGAAGAGACCGAAAACACTCGGAAAAGAAAGAGGCGACCCTCGTTAAGCTCCACGAATTCATTAAAAGTTTTCTTATTAACAATACTAGTGCTGTCGCTGATTACCTAAGCATCGCCAACACAACACATTCATGTCCAAGAACTGAAACACAACGCTGGTATTTATTTTGAAGACATAGGGAAGGCAAGTGCAATTTAAACTTGGTGTACTATGATCTCAAAGTATACTGGGCGACAGTCAGTACAATTGATAAAATCATGATTAATCTAAAGAAGCATTGTTCTTTAATTAACAATATTGAACATTATATGGAGACTATAAGTCAATACCAGCACCTGATTAAGCAAATCAATGACAACAATGTTTTATTAGAGGATAGTACAAATACGAAAAAAGTTGTTCGTAATAAAAGAGCACCGCTTGAAATAGTTGGAACAGTAACACATAAATTACTTACCTCACTCCAGTCACTCACCTTTATACCTCGAATAACGGAAGAGACGTCAAAGGCCATGACCAGATGCTTTAAACACTTAGCGGGCATTCTCAAGTCACCCATTGCGTCACTGCATAACATGCTTAGTTATGCATCAGCATATTCGTCATCATAATAATATAATTAGATTTCAAAAGTTTAGCTCGCATTTTACGAAAATTCTCGCAATTTCTTTCACAAGCTTAGATATAAACAAAGCTAAGTGTCCTCATCGACCACGTTTTTTATATGATGTTCTTTAAACCATGTCGCAATTTTTTGATACTGGCAATTATGCGCTTTTTCGTACAAAATGAGCATTTCTTGAAAAAAAGCTATACCCTTGCGGCGATATTCAAATCCAATTCAAATCACTTTGGTGTTGCGTTCCTGGGTAACACAGTTAAGCTGGACTGATGCGGAAATGAATTGCTATGAACTCTAAATGGATTTGAAATGACTTTTAAGGGTCCACTAAATCAAAAGAGACAGAGAAATATCCATTTGTTATGACGTCACAAGGTCTAATTTGTACAGGAAGTGACTGAAAAATCCGATCCATATGTAACGTGCTTGGTGTTGCCGCCGATAAGTATATAATACGTGGATTTGTTGGAACTTTTTCTCATTTCCTCTATTATTGAATAGTTTTATGCGTTGCAAATTTCCGTTTGAAGCTATAATACTCTACATCTAATAGGCCTTAAGGTCGTTTTTTGAAACCTTGAACAGTAACTCATAAAATAAAAATAACATTTTCTTTTTCTTACTTCAGATTTGACGAATCCTGTTCTGACAAAGAAATTTTAGATCACCTCCTCAAAAATTCGAGATATGATAAGAGACTACTTCCACCTGTTAATGGTGAGTACCTGATAAAATTACTAACTATTAGTTTTATTATATAATTTAATACTTAAATACAGTTTATCTTTTGTTACAAATCAAATTTGTATTATTAGTTATTTTATTACATAATAACAATCCGAAAAGATTTATTTAGGTTTATTAAGAAGAGAAAATTCTATGAATTTAATCTATACATTGTGGAAACTTGTTTACTTGTGATGTTTATTGTACTCATGTTGGCAATGGTAAAGTTTGGAAGGGACCCTTGTAGACAAAATAGTAGAATTGTCAGTGATTTCGAATGATCTTATATCTCATTTTTTTCTTACAAACGTATTACTGTTGATTAAATATAATGTTTTCTTTATCTTATACAGTTAGCGAAACTTTTGGAAGACTAATTATAAAAGATCTATACGTTTGTATTATTATTAAAATATGTTCTACATTAGGGAGGTGACTATTTGATTTTGACGCTCATTTTTTTCCTTTTAACCCATTTTGGTAGTATACAAAATTCCAACCTGAAAAAATAACATAGACCCGTGTTGCATTGAGCTGGAAATTATAAGCAAAACTAAAAAATAGGAAAGTGAAGAATAAACATATATTCATTGCCTTAAATAAAAAAAGATTAAAGCCATAAGATTTTTAGATACATATAAATGTGTGAAATAAAATAATCGATAATATAATATTTAGCCATATTTTCTTCCAACTTCCCTGTTTTTCAATCTGGATACTGTCGCCGATGATCTTTCACACTTCATAGAAAGAATTCTTTCTGTGACTAATTAACATTTAATGGTCCGATAAAATTCTTGAATTAACTCACCTATTTTCTTTGTCGAAGTTAATGACTTAAAGGCATAAAGATTTTTTAACCGTTTAACGTGCAAACCCGAGTCTAAATTATGTACTACTGTATCTACGCCATCGTACCAAATATAGAAAATTTGATATTTTTCCGTTCACTTAGTTTACGTTATTCATGTAATCATTTCTAAATTAACAGAAAAGAACACTATACTGTAAATTATCTCTGAAGGTATGTACGAATTCTGTATTACAAGGGCATTTCGTTTATATTTATATTAATAAAACGAAAGTATTGGGACTTTATTTGAAATTTCTGTAAAAAAAACTATACCTTATAAAAATACACTAAAACAATTTCATTTGTATTTCATTTTTTTAGTTATTTAAATATACTTCAACTAAAAATTAATAATACATTAATTTTACATTTTACTTCCAAATGCTTACCTTACCTTCTTTAAGGCCTTTGGCATCGATTTTACTAAATTTTCGCATTGTGCTGGTGCTATTTTGTTCCATTTCTGAGCTAGGACATCTTTTAGATCAGAAAGATTTACAAGTCTTCGAGATACTTTTACACCTAAAATGGTCCAAAGATGCTCTATTGGGTTTACGTCGGAGGACTACGGCGGAGTTTCCAATTTTCCTGAGGTGTTGTAGAGTAGCCGTAATCTTATATTGAGGGCGGTATGCTTAGGATCCCGGTCTTGCTAAAGATGTATTTTTATTTGGTGCCCAACATAACAGCGCTTGCATTTAAACCTTTTTTTAATATGTCAATATATTTCCGATGATCCGTTTTGCCATCTATAAACTGAAGTTTACCAACTCCTTTACATTCCATATATCACCATGCTTCACCGCAGGCCGCACGTTTTTGAGGTCATTTTCTTTATTTGCCTTACGCCATACATAATCCCGGCCATCTGAACAGAAAAGGTTAAATTTGCTTTCATCACTGAATATTACTTTCTCCCAGAAAGTATCAGAATGATTCAAATATTTTTTTGCGAATTTAAGCTTATCCGCTTATCAATGGTTTTTTTTTCATAATGTGACCATGAAACCCGGAATTTCTCAATACACTTCTGATGCATTCCGTAGTGAAAACTTTTTAATCTTCATTATTCAGTTCTGCTGCAATTTCCCATGCACTACTTTTTGGATTTTTTGTACTTTCTTTAATTAATTTAATTTACGCGGTCTTCCCAAGCGTTTGAAATTTTTAACAGTATTAAATTTTTGTATTTGTTGATAACATTAAAAACGGTCTGCTTCTTTCTATTTATTACACTTCCAATTTCAACTAACGTTTTTCCTTGTTTATATAAATTTATAACAATTTCTTTTTCTTCCTCTGTCAGTCCACTCTCTTTACGACCCATTTGAGGCATACAACCATCCAAGTAACTAATCGCACTAAATGTATAACCTATGGAGTGAAACCCTTTCTAAGAATATTTACCTAGTCTCAATACTTTCGTGACACAAAATCAGCACTTGGAGCAAGTTAAATGATTTTTTCTCCTCATTTTAAATAAATGTATTATGAATTTTTAGTTGAAGTATATTTAAATAACTAAATAAATGAAATACAGACGAAATTGGTTGGTTTTTATAAGATATATTTTTTTAACAGAAACTTCAAATAAAGGGCCGGTTCCAATGCTTTCTTGAGCCACTGTATGTAAAAATTTAATTTTAACTGTAATAAAATTTGTGAACTAACGGAGATTTGTAACTACATGAAATACATAAAAGAAAGAAAAACGAAAAGAAAACACATTATTGGTGAAAATTGTGTGATTTTGGCTTATTTGCAGCGTTTTTCCAGAATTTAGCACTCAAAATAAAATTTTTAAGTTTTCAAAACCAAAAGCATGCCAGTTTGTATTAAAATTTATTAAAACTAGGAGATCCCTGTGAAATTGCACCAATTGGAGGTATATGAGTGACATAACGTTTTTATATGTTCTCTCAATTTGCACTTTAAATTTCAAAGCGCGTTCTTTTCAGAGGTGTCCCCTGTAGGCCTAATCCTCTCATGCAAGGAAGCAATAAAAAGACACTTGCAGAATAATGAAATAAAAAAAATTCCAATAAATCCATCGGTGGCAAACACCGAACTTAACACCAAAGTCACCCAGGAACGCAAATCCAAAGTAATGAACACAACCCCGAACTGATGCGGATTAGTGTTGCCATTATAAAATTTTAAGGAAAACTCGATGAAACTCCATATACAAAAAGTGGCTGAAATACGGAACCGGGAGCTTTCTTTGTATAATTAATATATAGATTATAGAAATTTTATTCTTAAAATTATTGATTTGCAATATATTAACGTTTATATTTATATATTATTTAGCAAAGCTCTCAAATTTGCTTAAATATTAATTTTTTTAAATAAAAAAGAATTATGCGGTAAAGGGTTAAGGTCTCTCTAGCGTTAAGCCAAGAAATATTATTCCCCCAAGAAGTAGGACTTACTTTAAAAAATCCGAAATAAATATGTAACTTGTTAAAAAAGCCCAAGTTTTTAAAAGAAAAATTAATTCGCTTTCCTGAAAATAGTCAACCTAGAATGATAATTCATTGACCGGAATTCGTAATAGAGTTCAAAAGAACTTCACCAGAATGAACAATATACCCGCTTTCACAATCAGTTCCCAAATATTCTCGCTTTAAATATTTAATCATACTTGTTTTAGTATTATAGTTGATCTTGTCATCAAAAGTAATATGTAATATGCAGATCTCTTCATTCAAAATACTATAAACGTTTCCGGAAGTTATTTAGAGCAAAATAAAAAAACGCTCGTATTTACTTTTTCGTGCTGTTTTAAATCTTTCAAAAAGCCCAAGTCATTGTATGGCTCGTCCTAACAGTCCTAAGGACTGTTATTTCACGATTTTACATATATTTTTACCAAAAATAAACCAAAGATCTTGAGGCTTTTCAGTGCATTGACGCTGAAATGAAATCCAAAATGGAACAGGGACATTTTTAATGTATAAATTCCTTTAGCCATTCATCTAGCATAATGCAAAGCCTCAGGAGATCTCATTTTTATCTTAAAGTCAGCTCATACCCCAATTCAACGAGTTCATGATCGTTTTTCAATTGTTTTAAAAAAAGACAACAGTCCCTTTAATTCAGTTCATACCCCATACCCCAATTCAACGAGTTCATGATCGTTTTTCAATTGTTTTAAAAAAGGCAACAGTCCCCTTAATTCAGTTCTATAATATATTAAACACTAATATACTAATTTGCCTTATATAATTATCCTACATACATAGGATATATTTTAAATTGTTTTCATCCATCGCAGAAGAAAAAAGGAAAGAAAAGAAAGCATTTCTCTTAAAAAGTTTTATAAATTATTCTAGTTGGCGCCATTTAAGAAGCTATAACTTCTAATCGTTAAAGTAAACATCATCTATACTCTTTCCCAGAATTAATGGCGAGCTACGCTGTAACATTGTATGCATTTCACTCAATTTCCATTCTTACCAAATCAAACGCAATTCACGGTATAAATCCCACGAAAGGGCACATATTGTGTCCTTTGGATGGACACACAAAAAAATGAGAACTAAAAATGGATGGGATATGCCGGAGTCAAAGGTTGGCAGTTTGAAACTCACCAATAGCACAAACATTCAGCTTTTATTCAAAAAATTATAAATAGATAAAAAATGAATTAAAACAATCAAAAATTGAAATCATAAACAAAATAAGAATTCAATATAAAAGTAGAAAAATTACAAACTAAGACTTGAAAATAATATATAATAATTAATTAGGTAGATCAAAGAAATAGAAATTCAACTAATACGAATGAAAATAATTAGTAGAGAATCAAACCAAAATTTCAAATAATAATTCCAAATGAGATTAATTAAAAACTACAAATAAAGAAAACAACTCAAAACAGTTATAATAATTCTACATAAATTTAGCGTTCTACTCAAGGCCTAAAAAATTTAAGATGCTGAATGAAATGTTTAATCTGAAATCAAAGAAAAAATCGCATTACCAACTCAAATTTATTAAATAACAAAAAAACAACAACAGGTCCGAATTAGATTTACACTTAGAAAAATTTTGGTTATCTGGTAATACTCCAGTTAACAGAAACACCTTTAAATTATATTTTCCTTAGTTCAAAACAAATTTGCTTCTTGATTACGTATTAGTCAGAAAATTTTTCTAAGTTAATATTATTTGTTCTAAAAATCCTAAGTCCAACAAATTAGTTGTTATTAATGCTCAAATCCTAAACCCATTACCCAATTTTTACTTTGTTAACTTCAAGTACCTATAAGTTGCGCTGGTAATTGCCCAGTGACTATACCTTGCAAGCGAGCCGGTATTTATGGGGCCCGCCTGCACTGTGTTCTCACTGAAGTGTTCCTGCTTCGTTCGATGAGACTTTCCGGCCATCTTTAAATCCGATCGGGTGCATAGTGCCGCCATGGAAATAAGAACTAAGGAACGGGCATGACCGTGTATATGAATACGTGAAAGTGAAGCACTTTTGAAGGGGAAAGAGGGTGAAGACTGGTATCTCATAAACGTCAACTGAATCACTACACCTAAATTCTTGAAATATGTATC
>QYTT01083720.1:0-11717 GCA_006980735.1 Dasypogon diadema
GCCCAAATGCTGAAAGTTTGGCTGCAAGAGTACAGTATCAGATTCTGTCAAAAGCCTTCGAGATATTTAGCGCAACCACTCCCGAATTACCAAAATTATGGAGACACTGATGCAAGCGCTCGTTAAGGAACTTCTTTTAGGAACTTGCCAAGTATAGGAGGGTTTCCATAATAATAGAAAAATATACGCATCTATAAATCTAATCCCTGCCACCGATATTTGTTATTGTAAATTTGGTGATTAGGAATCTAAAACCATCGAACACTGTTAATGTATTAATGTTTGTGGATTTTTCCAAAAAAGATCTCAATATGTAATTATAAGCTGGCACTTGCATTTGGTTGTCTTACTGTAAGATGTATCTTAAAATGTTGGAATATTTATACATGCACTGATTACATTCTGTCTATTTAAAAAATGCTATAAAATACTTGAACTTTTTGCAAACTAGAACTTCATAATTCTATCCCGGTCATATCATTATGTTTTTTTTTGTATTTACTAACACAAGGTAAATGCTCATTACCTACCGGTGAAATTTTTATTTTTGGTATTATTCACATGTAAGTATCACATTATACGAATTAATTAGTTTTTTAACATAATTATAAGCGGAAGGAAATTAAAATTTGCATTTTGCAGGGTTCCATAATTCCGGATATTAAAAAATAATTTCACTTTATTGGTTTTAATTACATTCTGTTATCCGGAACGAAAGTCTTAAAATGAGGAGCTTTTGCTACTAGGAAATGTTTGTAAGAAATTATTTTGGAACGTCTAGAAGTAGAATTATAATGAAGATTGTATGTACATATTTCAATTTGTAAAAAAACCTGTGGTAATTAAAACATGATTAACCACATTTATTTACATTTGTGTTTCCTGGTAATTCTCTTGGCTGCAGTTGACTGATAATTGAAGAATATTTCAATTGTGTTCCATGTAGTTTTTTTTTTTAATTTCAGCACGATATTTTAGGAAAAGTTCATCAGATGAGATAGAAATAAAACAAATCTTACAATCTAATTCAAGTAGCTCAACTTCGATTACATAAATTATCTGTGAGATTAATCTCAAGATATTTTTAGGATTTTCTAATTAAAATTGATGGCGCAATCATTTTTCTCCGAATATTGCAATAACGAACAAGAGAGAAAATGGAAGGGAGCTCCACGATAAAAATGAATTTGGAAATTACCGGAGCAGAAATTAATGATTGTTTTGCATTGACAGCCATTTTCGGAAATCTATGCGCTTTAATTTCAGAGATAATTGTACCTAATTTAAGCTAAATTTCGTTTTTATGACCATTTCCACGGTTAAATTGATGCCAACTTTCTTGGCTGAATCCCTAAATTATGATGTTTTGAAATAAATCATCTGACTCCACAGAACAAATTGCCATTTTAAAACTTTGTAACAAAGAATTATTTCATAATTCCTTATAAAATGATGATTTAGGTATTTTTGATGGATGGCAATTTGGAAAATGAACAAGATTCGAATATATTAATTTAATAAATCTTATCTAAATTAACAGGTAAACTATCATAGCGAAAAATACCATCTATAAGGCAGGGATTCCACCCGAAATCTAAAATGATCAAAAACATGAGATAATATGATGTGAGCAAGAAAAGGGTGACAAACTTTTGTGTAGCAACTACCGGGGTACTTCCCTATTAAGCTCCACATTTTACGCTTTTTGATTATGTGCAAAGACATCATAATATACGCATTTCCTCTCCTTCCTGATTTCTTTCTATTCAAAGCTGTAATATGGCAAGGCGATTAACAAAAATTGGCACTTATCTTTTGTTTTAGATCCTTTTGAGCTCTTTTTAACCCGTCCTCCATGTACATCGTTTGTATGCTCGTCAAAGTCCTCTTCGTTCAGTCTTATCCTGTCTTCTCCTGTATTGTTACTCAAATGCACGGGCTACAAGTATATCTTGCTCCTGACTCCTCAGCGTTTTCTTCTTGGATGATACTTCCACTTTCAATCCACTGGGTATACCCTGCTTTTCGGATCACCAACAACTTATTGTTTCTCAATAACTTCACACAAAATTCACCTGCCGAGATGCCCAGATTTATTCGGTTTTGTCCCTTATTTTGGAAAAATTCCAATAACTTTCGCAATCTTTCGCTATCGACACAAAATCCTTGCCCAACGGAACAACCCGTTTCATCTTAAATTATGAAATTTCAGGAATTTCGAAAAAGGTGGTGATTTCGACAACTGGTTTCACATGTTTCGTACAGGTGTATTTATTGCATCTGAGCTCACCTGTTGCATCTGGGGTATGCCTCGGGTTATGGTTAACCGCTGTAAGTACTATATTATTTCTTTTGGAAAAATGAAAGCTTCGCCAGTAAAACGAAATTTTAAATTTTGCTGAGGTTGTGTCAGGTGTCACGTGTCATATTTTCCATCAGTATATATTGTTTTCCGCGCGGTCATTAGTGGAGAAAATAGTACCAGTGGTTGAGGCAATTTCACTGAAAAGAATTGTACTTGCGAAGCCACTGGGATGTAACAATTTCATGCCAAAAATTGTGGTTCACTTGCAACATTTGTAAGGTTAAAAAATTCTCGATTTCCTCTTCCCTAATTTCCTTCCGCCTAAGCTGTGCTGTTTGCATCATAGGGTTGTCCACTGAGCTTAGGCAATACCTTAAAAAAATCTAGATAAATTTTAAATTTTTTTAGAAGATTAGAAAAAAATATTACATAGTACATTGATCGCAGTAGAATCAAAATCTCAAATAAAACATACATATCTGTTACTATTTAAAAACTAATGGATTTCTCTCCTAACCTAAAATAAATTACAAATCTAAAATTAGACCAGATAGATGTGTTTATTTCCTAGAAATTTTGTCTCTAGCACTTTTTCAATGCTTCACTGTTTTGATTGTGAAATATTTATTTATACATATATATATATATTTATATTTACAATAATTTTCTATTTTACATTTTTTTACAATCCTTCAAGTGTGTATATAGAACCTACCACCCAAGTTAGACAATATAAATGAAGCTTTAAGAATTCCTCTTGCAAAAGTTTATATCTTACTTGGAATAGGGAATTTCGTGAATAAATAATAAAAATAAATAAATTGATATGTCAAAACCACTCATTACAATCCATAAATTCAATGGTTCTTATTAGATGCAAATATTTTAGTTATATGTCAGCGATTTTGGATATTAGCAAAAAAAAAAAGGTTAAAAAAGTTTTGACACCCAGCTCGTAATTCAAAATCCCCCCCCCCATTGTGTTTCCACATGCTTACCTCTGAAAAAACTTTCCGGAAACACTACTAATTTAGAGCGCGTGAATAAACTTTGATAAGACTGCCACATAAATTTTATTGGCAATTGGCATATGTCCAAAGTTTTATGTGAACTTTTTATATGTCCATTTCTTAACTTGTGTAAGAAACTTTTTTACTACTTAATAAATCTTTTGCGATTATAAATTTGTTTTTCACTTCAAAACTTTAGGGGAAATGCTAGGTGCACACGTAGTAATAATAAAATTTCGTGTGGATTGCTTTTTCTGATAAAAAATTATGTAGAATTATGTAAAATTACATAGTACTTGTTAACAGTTAAATATAAATGTATAAATAAATATTTTCGTTTTGCCTTTTATTTCGTTTTGCTTTTATTTCGTTTTACCTATGAGATTTCACTGGCTTCCACATTTTTAGATTAGAAAACTCACTCCAAAAAATGTGGAAGTACTTTCAAAATATTTTTTATTACACACAATTTTTTCAGGATATTAATTAAATTTTTTTAGCTTCTCAAAACGAGCAACCAAAAAAAGGTTATACCGAATAATGAATGCTCTACAGTGCAGTGACCTAAACCTTCTAATTGAAGAAACTCCTGCCCACTAAGATGACTATATGGAAGGGGTTCCCAAACAAGTTGCCTTTAAGAAAATGGCGCATTTGCAACATTTGTCAGGTTAATTTTCCAACCTCCTCTCCCCAATTTCCATTTCGACTAAGCTGTGCTGTATATATCATAGGGTTGTCCTCTGAGCTTAGGCAAAACCTTTAAAAACATTGCAGTGGAACGAACCGAGAAACACTTGGAAAGTTTATTACGCACTTCTAAGGTTATGTAGAAGTGTGTGCCATTTTGTAAGCAAGCATGTCCTCTCTAATTCTTCTATCTCTATGCTCCCGCCTCACTTGCAAAGACATGAGATCCAACAATAAATAAATTAAAAGTCAATAAAAGTGCAATGAGATATCAAGACAAAATTAGCACTTTTTGTCAAAATCTATTTCACTGCAATCAAGAAGATACTCAACAACAAGATAGATCACAACTACAACAACATAACTCTATGCTCCCGCAACAACAAACGCAAGAGGTCGCAATGCCGTCAAGTAGAATACTCACTATGTGGGATACTATAGAAATTGTGGCGGGTGAGTTCTTTATAGGTTTGGATTAGAAAATATTTCCTTTGAGTTAAAAATTGATGTGTTTGAGCTGAAAAACGAGTCCTTTGATTTGGAACTTGTTTTTTCGCATATTTGAAAGTTCCATGCAAATACCAACATGCTAAGGTAGTTAGGCTATAATTTCTGAAATAACTACTAAACTAACAGATGTAAGGTTATCTTGTAGGATAATTCAAATAGTACTCTTTAAGGCTGCTTGAAAAAGTAGAAGTCCCGTCGAAAATGCGCTTTATAGGAACATTGTGACGTTAGTCCGTACCAAAATGATTTTTGTTATTACATATTTTCTGTATTCAAAGCAACAACTTCTCATCATTTTTAGGCCTTATAAAGTAAATTAATTCAATAGCACTTTACAAGTCGGCTACATAAATCCTAACATATCGAAATTGTTCTTTTGTTACGATGCGATACAAAAAGAAGAATGGAAGTTATAATGGAGCTGCTGATAACAATGAGCAGATGAAATTGCATGAAAACTTGAAGAGAATATTATGGCTCATGAGAATTGTTTCATGGCTGTAAGAACAGCATCTAATATGCTAATAATAGACAATAAACTTGAAAAGTTTAGCAACTGTTAAAAAAGTTGAAAAACCGTACAAATCACTATTAAAGTTTTAATTAAGTTTCTTTCGCATAGATATGGGATAAAAGCTCTCGTTAAAATCACAATTGCAATTTCATTTGTTTCAATTTTCACAAGGTACGGGATTTATTTTAGCTTCACCTACGGAAAAGAAATTAGAAATTTGTAAAATCAATGATTCTTTTTGTTCACACAGTCAGAATGGTCCACTGGAGCAATTAATTTTAAGGACCTGTGAAATCCAGATGAAACTAATCCCCCCAGAAAATATCTACCTTTTCGTACTTTTTGCTAACATGAATCCGAACATCTCGAGAAAAAGTAAAACGATTTAATTGTTCCGAAAGGGCAATTAGAACATTAAATACATTCGTTTTGTATGAAGGGCAGTGCTCTAGAAAAAGTAAATTTATCTTGAAAATAATAATGCATTGTAAGTAGGTTAATGTTCTGCTTTGACCTGTGTCCTAAGGGTAGTCTCTTTTGCATGCGGTATATAAATTACCATACCATTTGTATTTTGACTTCACTACTAATCCACCATAACTATTGTCAGAAATTTAAACTGGCTTCCAAGAAAACTACTCATGAATATGCCACTTCAAAGTAAATTATTCACTGAATTAAGGTAAAAAAAAATTCAAGCGATCACATGTTCCTGTTCAGGTGATTGAAAAAATCTCATGTAACAGTTTGATTGAAGCAGTTGCTGTGCTTACTATCTATTCAATTGTTGGACCTAGTTGCTTTCATAAAAAGATGCATATATCGTGCATCGTGGTCAAAACAATCGTTTTCTAAATTCGCGAAATTGTGAAGGAAAATTTTGTGTAATGAGGATGACTTTGGAAAAAAATTCTTGAACAGTAAACATTTTTGTCACATTTGTAAATTTCAAGTGCTAAATCTTAAGAAAACAGTATATATTCTTTGGAAATTCTTTACATTTCACAAAAAAGCACATACACACAATAGTGTGAATGGTTGAAAAGTTCGACGGCAGTACTTCCTATCCTGGTGTGTGCCTAACCAGCCATAGTAAAAATTACCTGGGAGTATATTTCCGTTTTCCGGTAATTTGAGTAATTTTAGTAATAGCGTAATATTAGTGATAATAGATATGTGAATTTTTGTTAGATAACCTTTAAATGAGAAGTGCGATGGATGTTAACAGATCATTAATTTGTGACATTGAACAGGTTTCCATTTGAGTAGGTAAGGTGGAAGTGATTTTGATATACATGGCGCAATTAATGCAAAACCAAATCAAAATCAAATCAAAATTTTGATTGCTATTATAAAAAGTTCGGAAAAAGGTTCGAACTCTGAAAATTTGCGGTCGTAATCCAATGCTTTGCTCGAAAAAAACTATTTTTAATACTCCTAACCTTTGTACCTCTGGAGGTCCGAAATAAATATCTTCTCCAAAATGTAATTATAAAGAAAATAAGTAAATCTTTGATGCCATATTTTACATACATTTAATTTTCCTGATTTCTTAAATGCACCAATTCGTTTTTTATTCAAATATTTTTACATGGCGTTAGCATATCAATTTCTTGGGAGACCTATTTTTGAGTGGTAATCATGTCCACTTTAACACCAGATAACGAACGCTAAGATGGATAAATATAATATTTATTTTAAAGTTGAAAAGTGCGGCTATCTTTTATAACTTACAACTATTTAAATCGATGCAATAATAAAATGTTGACTTAACTAATTTTCAACTAAAGGTTTTTTTTACACTTTTTCTACAGAAATTATTTATTTATGAACGAATCAGTATGATTAAAGGTCACATGAATTGACATGCATTTGTAAGTTTGTGAATAGAATTTGGCATTATTTAGCGTTTGTTTTCTTAGTTTTTGAAATATCGTGGTTTTTAGCAAAAAGTGAAAGTCTTACCAAAAAGAAATTTATTCACCGAACTCAACTATTACAAAACCATAGAGGGGACTTCTCTCTTCTTTATAAATTGGATTCCTCTCCCTACCCTTTACTTGTTCTTGATTACGGTTGTTTCACACAACACAGCACAGCAAACTAAAGAAGAGGAGATTGGAAAATTTTTTACGTAATTCATATTTTTTGGTATGAAGCCAGGGGTTTTGCTCAATTTTGCAATAAAAACCAGAAAACTCAAAATTTTCACCAATTAATTGTTTTCCAGTTTTAATTTGCCACATTCCAGTCCTCATTTTGAAATTTATTTTATGTGCTTTTAAGAGTGCTCAACACGTTTCAATTCAAGTAAATAATTTTCTAATACCATCCTCCAGTACCAAAACACTGAAACAGCTGAATATAAACTATATTTGATGCAAATGTTATCCAAAAAGATCAATGTCAAAATAAAATAATTACTCTGTAAATAAACAATATGTAAAATAAGAAAACTATATATTTTAAGATATTCAGCAACCATCAAAAAGGTCATTAAACTTAAGTTAATAGAAATAAAGTTCAAAAGTACTTCAAAATATACGTCTCTCAATCAAACTCAAATTATGTTACAAAACTAAAATTTTTTAAATTAAACATAAGGCGAAAAAATTAGATAGATGTATTGTTTTATATATATCTATCCTTTGCAAACTCAAAAATTTATTTGTTATATTATATTTTAATGAGAAAAAATTTCGAACACAGCTTACTTTCACTTTTTTACTGTCCATTTTGATACATCAATTCTTTTCAAAAAAACGACATAAATTAAGATTTGAAGGGCAAAGCCAAAAGTTCAGAATGATTCCACAAAAGCCACTTGAGACTTTTCGATAAAGAAATATATAAGTGTATCATCCTCAAACCGACATTTACAAAATATGCTTGATCACATCGCAAACTATCGGCAATCATATTACCTCTGACTAGTAAAGAAAAAATTTTCAGTATTCAAAACTCAAAACAAAATTTTATCATTTATAGAGATAATTCTGAATTTACTTTAACAAAACTATAATTTATTCAAAGACTCCCAAAAAAAAAAGAACAATTTAAGATGTTTTACCAAACACAGAATCACAAAGTCATTAAAATATAAAAATCACTTGGTCAAGCTAATTAGTATTTCCCACCTTCCTCCACCTACAGAAGGAGCATCCTCTGATATTCATGAAGGTCGTGACATGAATCAGTTTGCATGAAAATTAGTTATCTTACAATTTGAGCGGCAGATACTTAGATATTTCGCTTATCTAACCTCCTATAACGACATTTCCTCTTGACACAACCCTAACAGGATTAAGTACTATGCAAAAAATGTTCAAGATTTCTTTCAAGAATATTTTGAGGTGAAATGCAAGTACCATCCTCCAGCTATTATCTTGTTATAAAATTTATTAGTGTTCATATGACCCAGTTACGTGTTTAGTTGACATCCCAATTATCGTGAATTTCTTAAATGTAACAAGTGTCAAGGAATTGTTGAATTTAATCTGATATTTTTTTTCCAAAAGGCAGGGAGCAACAGATTTCAATGTTTCGCAATCGTAGTTATATAGTAGTAGATTTCTCTTCTACTGTCCTAAAAATAAAATTGGAAACAGATCCATTAACATATAGTTACATATATAGTATATAGTATAATTGGATAGGAAAAATAGTAGGTCTAACATTATGGAAAAGATATTCGATTCGAAAGATGACAACAATTTCCCGGTAAAATTAAGATTTCATATCCAAAAGTAATATAATATATAAGTTATTGAAGTTCGAGTAAAAAGTACAAAACCTTATGTAAGAACTTTCATAATGTGTGCCGAATTTAAATCTGTTTAAAGCTGAAGGCACTTACGCATTATTTTTCCAAAAATTCAATTTGAATGCATACAGTTGAATAATTAAAATGTAAACATGGAGTAGGTTTCATTCAAAAGCTCGATAACTTGCACAAGCAACTTGCATAATACCAATTGATGTTAAGCAACTGCAAAATTAGGTGTTTGCAAATGAGGCTTAATTTCGATTAGATAAACAGTGAACCCCTGATAAACTACAACGCAAGTGCAATTGCGAAGAAAGTGATTTCCGTTGATAAATTAAAACATCAAAGAAAGATATGATAACATTAATCATGTGTTAGGCAAAAATTTACCCTTGCAATAACACAACTGGGATAGTTTTCAGTGCAGTAGGTATGAGTCGCGAAAAGTAAGGAAAGATTTTACTCTAGGCCTCAGTTAAATAACTAAATTCCAAATACTATTCTTCTTGATATAGATTTCTGTTCGAAAACACGTTAAGTTTTTCCTCTAAGGGTTTATTTCTTGGCTCCTACCAGTGTAGACAAGTTCACAGCAGTGATCTGTTAAAATGGTTGCTATTGAAGTTTATTCGGTTGTATTTGAATTTAAAAAAGTTGTCATTTGTTTGAAATAGTTGACGCTGATTGTGATTTCTTTGGCGTTGAAATTGATTTGGTTGGTCTTGATTTTGATCTGGTTGGCGTTGAAATTCTTTGGTTGGTTGCTTTTGAAGTGTAAAGGCTATATATATATATTATATATATGTATAAAATATTACGTTCTTTTCCCATAGGCGGAAAAACTAAAGACAAATTTTCTAGAAAACTAATTACTTTTCAACTTAGTATCTCCGCGTAATTTAAATTTAAATTTATTTATCACCTTTTTACCACATTACAAGCCAACTATCATAAACTTGTCTCCATCATAATCAATAATAGATTAACAATGCTTCCTTTTCGGAATTTTTCAAAAAACAAAAGTCGGCAATATATCATACTAAAAGGCAATAAATTAATTCCTCCCCATTACAAAGATTTCTATCGAGTCTGAAAAATCTGGTTTTCAACAGATTTGATAATTCATTTTCTGGTAGGCAAACATTGCCTAATTTCCAAATTTTCCATCAGACTGAATGCATAAATCACATCTTCAATATTTTATAAATCACGTATTCCTATTATTAAAAATTTCACAACAGTCAGTCCGTTTTAGAGCGTCAAAAATTTTTTCATTTTTCTACGTTGAATTTGACTTGAGTGCGAGTCTCTTTCAAGAATTTTAATCGCACTCACGCTTTCAGAAATTTATCTGCAAATTTTGCAGGGTTGGTTCTTATAATATTAGAAAGCTTTCTTTGTGATATTTTCTCGGTCCGAGAAATGCTTATCAAATTGTTTTGGGTGGCTGAATCTGCGTTCACCTGTGAAGTTAGACAGTGTCGGTGTTGTGCTGAAAAAGTCTTATTAAAGATATTAAGAAAGCTTGATAGTTTGTTTGATGTTCGCGGGTACTTCTATTGTTTATGAGTTCATCACTTAAGAAGGCATTTATGTTAAAAGTGTTTTTTTCTTTCTATTTTTATTTATTTTTTATTGGGTGCTCTATTTTATGTTCTTTAATACCTGTTTATATGAGTTTAAAAGTGATACAAAGAGAGCAATACCTGAATTTGTAAAGCTACCGGTAAAGGTAAGTTATGGTGTAGTTACAGATGTTATTATCACAGTTCCTCTCATGAAATTCAAAAATATTGTTATATGAAGTTTTATAATTCTTGTGCTTTCAATTGACGTGGATAGTTAAATTAAATGTTAGGAGTATTTACAATTGTACAATGAGTTACTCTCCTAATTAAACATTGTGATTTTTCTATATAAAGTGGTTTTTGTTTCAATTTGCACATTATTTGAAAGGTTTGAGATCAAGCAGTCATATTTTTAATTAGCTAGATCCTTCTAATTGATTCCTATTCCTAATCCAGTAATCAAAGTGTACGATGAGATATCATTCTATTGGCATGCATTCAGGACACACGACTACCTGATGATCTCTACAAATGCGCCTCATATACATTTGCTGCACTGTTTGTGTGTGTTTCGGTCTTGAGCCCTGCTACAAAAAAAACCATGGACCAACTCTTCCCCGAATAGGGATATTATGCTGCGGGGTTTGTTCTGCCAGTCCTAGAAATAGTCTGCCTTTCACCTTTATTCCTCTGGATATATTTTTCCAGAATATGCCACGCTCAATAGAAAGTTTTGCAAGTTCGAATCGAATGAATCGAAAAAAATTGAACACTAAAATTTGTAAAACTCAAAATTGAAAATTTTTCCACTTGTTTAAAATTCAATGAAAGACAAAAAAATTTTTTGAGATGGGAATTGCTAGCGAAGTGCCAGCATTCTAAAAAAAATTCTGAAGCGTTTCAATTTCGACGGTAAGGAAATCACATCAGCATGGCCAAAGCCTAATCCGTCTAGCCATGGACACTCAACAAAGCTTTCGAAAATTTTGCATGAATTTTATGTGTGAACAAAAATAAATTTTGCAAAAACCCATATGAGAAAATATTCCTACAATTCCGTAAGCTAAAACAAAGGGAAAGGCGGACTTGATGGAACTCAAGTTTCAAAAATCAAAATTGTGAAAATTTTTCCTTCCTGTGAAGGCTCCGATACAATAATCCAAATGATGAAATGATTATAGATGAAAAGAACTTCGAATTAATTAATGATCAGCTTGTTTGTAGATCTAAACATGGGAACGATGAACTTTTCAGAAATAAATAAAAGATTACGACAGATCTCTTAAGTGCCTATTAAGATAAAATCACTGACAATAAATCAAAATAGGTTCATGTCGTTTACTCAGAATTTGGA
>QYTT01083720.1:11737-22155 GCA_006980735.1 Dasypogon diadema
AAAAGTCTTATTAAAGATATTAAGAAAGCTTGATAGTTTGTTTGATGTTCGCGAGTACTTCTATTGTTTATGAGTTCATCACTTAAGAAGGCATTTATGTTAAAAGTGTTTTTTTTCTTTCTATTTTTATTTATTTTTTATTGGGTGCTCTATTTTATGTTCTTTAATAGCTGTTTATATGAGTTTAAAAGTGATACAAAGAGAGCAATACCTGAATTTCTAAAGCTACCGGCAAAGGTGAGTTATGGTGTATAGATACGGATGGTTTTATCATGGTCCCTTTCATGAAATTTAAAAATATTGTTGTATGAATTTTTATAATTCTTGTGCTTTCAATTGACGTTGATAGTTAAATTAAATATTAGGAGTGTTTACAATTGTACAATGAGTTACTCACCTGATTAAACATTTTGGTTTTTCTATATAAAGTGATTTTAGTTTCAATTTGCATTCCCATCTAAAATTGCTGTTTAACGCTTATGAGAATCTAATTTTTGAAGGAAAATTTAAGTCTTAAAATTTCCTTTTTTTGCTGATCTTAAACTGTCACGAAAAATTAACCTGTGATTAGAGTTGAGTTCTCTTATCAGACTAGCATTTATTTTTTTGTATTTTTTATTACCAACACAAATTTTTTTGCTTTTGGTTGATTTTTCTCAGTAATCAGAAAATTTTCTACGAAACTTCCGAGTTAATATTTTCAGTAGTTATTTCATCATGCTATTTACAAAAAGAGAGTAGTGGCATCAACAACAGCAGTGTGAATCTTTCAGAGTACCTATTCAGAAATAATCTAAACTTTTACTCATAAAAATCAAAATTTTTTCTCAGTCGTTAAACGGTTTCCCTTTACTGGTAAATGTCAAATAAAATTCAGGGTATGTAAGAGATGGATATATAAAACATTATATCCGTCTATTTTTTTCCTTATGTTGAATGGAAAAAATTTTACTTCAGTACCATATTTTGAGTTTAAGGGAGAGAATAATATTTTGAAGGAATTTTGATATCAATATCTAGTAAGAGTTTGTTCGGAAACGATCCGTCACAATATTTTTCAGACTATCCTATGCAATGTGATCAATCTCACTATTATAATGTGTGAGTAGTTGTACTGATTTATATTTTAGTGTTACGTGTTATATATATTGTCAACAATGACGTTTATGGTTGAGATAGACCTCTGAGGTGTAGACCTCTTATAGGAAAATTTTTTCCTTAAATACGAGGAAGGAATAACGAATAAAACACGATATATAATTACTAATTACATTTATTTTTATTAGCAAAGGACATAAAATCAACAAAATACAACTTTCAAATTATAATTAAAACAAAAACGTATACTTCTAAAAAATCAATATTATTTGGAAGGTTTGAGATCAAGCAGTCATATTTTTAATTAGCTAGATCCTTCTAATTGATTCCTAATCCTAATCCAGTAATCAAAGTGTATGATAAGATATCATTCTATTGGCATGCATTCAGGACACACGACTACCTGATGATCTCTACAAATGCGCCTCATATACATTTGCTGCACTGTTTGTGTGTGTTTCGGTCTTGAGCCCTGCTACAAAAAAAACCATGGACCAACTCTTCCCCGAATAGGGATATTATGCTGCAGGATTTGTACTGCTAGTCCTAGAAGATAGTCTGTCTTTCACCTTTATTCCTCTGGATATATTTTTCCGGAATATGCCACGCTAAATAGAAAGTTTTGCAAGTTCGAATCGGACTTCTTGTAGGTATTGACAATGAATCGAAAAAAATGAAACACTAAAATTTGTAAAACTCAAAATTGAAAAATTTTCCACTTGTTTAAAATTCAATGAAAGACAAAAAAATTTTTGGAGATGGGAATTGCTGGCGAAGTGCCAGCATTCTAAAAAAAATTCTGAAGCGTTTCAATTTCGACGGTAAGGAAATCACATCAGCATGGCTAAAGCCTAGTCCATCTAGCCATGGACACTCAACAGGGATTTCAAAAATTTTGCATGAATTTTATGTGGGAACAAAAATAAATTTTGCAAAAACCCATATGAGAAAATATTCCTACAATTTCGTAAGCTGAAACAAAGGGAAAGGCGGACTTGATGGAACTCAAGTTTCAAAAATCAAAATTGTGAAAATTTTTCCTTCCTGTGAAGGCTCCTATACAATAATCCAAATGATGAAATGATTATAGATGAAAAGAACTTCGAATTAATTAATGATCAACTTGTTTGTAGATCTAAACATGGGAACGATGAACTTTTCAGAAATAAAAAAAAGATTACGACAGATCTCTTAAGTGCCTATTAAGATAAAATCACTGACAATAAATCAAAATAGGTTCATGTCGTTTACTCAGAATTTGGAGAAAGAGATAACACTTTTAGATATTGAAATACCTTCTGATATTTTTGGCTTCAAACTTAAATTTTTGGCGGATCGCTTTGCAGTGTCAATAACGAGTCCTTGCATGGTGTATTCAAGGAAATTGTTTATGTTGAGTGTTTATGATTATTACAGTATATTAATAACTACTACACATTACACATTAAATTACCTTCTTGATAAAGAAACATTGTATTTATATTCTAACCCATCTTGAATTCATGAATAAATAAATTATTATTAACCAAGGAGATGAAGTAGAGAGTCGTTGAAATGTAGGGAGAGAATTCGATTTGTACGGTTGAGTGTTAGGTTGGGCTGAAATACAAAAAAGAACAGAATAACAGCCTGAAGGTGTATGTTATTACTGACCGTAGCAATAAATCTACCATATCGTTGTCCCGGTGCAGAAATCCAGATCCCAAGAGGGATTCATTTACATATCTAATTTCCAGATGAGTTTCCGGTCAATTTATTTCTGACTGATTAAATTAGATAGAAATGGCTCTTGTTCCTGAACACACATCTCATACGTGTAATTGAGTTACAGAGTGCCTTCAAAAAAGCACTCACCTATGAAAAATGTCAGACACAATAATATCAGTCTCAATCAGAAAATTTTAATAAGGACTGGATAAATGTGGAATAAAAATCGCAAAAATCACCTTGACACAAACACCCCTAATCAGACGCCAAGGCATGGCAATGGCAACTGCTTTATCATTCAAAGAACACAAATCTCTCTGTCGTCATTCCAGGCTCTTGAAAACATTCCGTGAAATAAAAAGCGCGAATCCACTCGTGTTCGCTGACATTCCTGAGTGAAATAGTCCAAATAATTGCACCTTAAACAACTCTGAGTTCGATAGGTGGGTGGCAGTCACAGGTTGAACAACAAATCTGCAGATAATTTTAATCAGTGCAATTTTTCGTATTTACGTAACATTCAACACTGATATATTGTTTTGGGCACACTAATCGATAATCAGTCAGTCCCAAAAGTAATCTATGAATTGCTCCAAATAAATAATTCTGCAAAATTCAAGTGGCCCAGATCTTATCAATGCAAGATTATCGATTATGAAGTGATTTGGTTTTGCTATCAGAATTACAAAATTTGTATCAAAAATTTTAGTTTTTCAAGAGCTTTCAACAACTCTACAGGTGGGGCATGTTCAGCCTTTACACTAAATTTTAAATTTTGATTAATTTTAATTTCTTAATTAGTAACAAATTAATCTTTTGTTTATTTTTGTTTTCAGAAGTACCTGCATTATGAGGCTAACATATCACAACCTCGAAGTGTGCCAATATTTACGAATACAATAATTAAAAAATCATTTGCCAAATTGCATGACAATAAAGGAACATAAACGATAGGATAGATCTTAAAGTAGATAAAATTAATCAAAATAAATTTATTAAGCAATTCTGTGTAGCAGCATGGGTTCAAAAGATACCAGTATAAGTGTTTTGGGTGCGTCAACCGAGACTTATTTACAGCCCAGTAAATCAACAGATTTGATAAAGCCACCGACTGATTCTAAAGAAACGTTGGATAAGAATAATGGTAATAAAATTTGTCAAAACAAGGATTTTGTAATAGCTATCAAATTTTGTTTTCCAGAGTTCAAGGTCTACAGAAGAAGATGGGCTGTTCTTTTTCTTTTCACCTTCTATTCGGCCTCTAATGCTATGCAATGGATTCAATACAGTATTATAAATAATATAATTACAAAGTAAGTATCTTTAACTGAAATTAATTAAATCTGAGATTTTAGAACCTTTTATAAGTTGTCATTGACAGTAAAGTTTGTATAAATTAGCATCACCAACATTTAAGAAAGTTTGTGTGAATTTTGATGAAGTGCAGGGAAACTTGGGACTTGATTTCTTTGCATTTTTGTGGACGTAACTCTTAAACTTGTTTTGAATCAAATATTCAAATTTAAATTTATTACTATGACTTTTGGGAGTCGGAGTACAGTACTAGAAACCAATTCTGCTGCTGAAGGTTTGATATCTTCTTTGAAACAAGTTTCATGGTTCCAATAGCACTGTCGGAACAACTTCTGTCCATTCTGGTCTGTTGTGGCAATTGATCATGGGAATCCTCGAGTTTGCAATAGCTTCCAGAAACGGTTTCAGCGGTCATGTCCTTAAAGGGAACATCAGATAAAACGTCGATCACGATTAATATATAACAATATCCCATAGACGGTTGCATGGGGATATTGTACTATGTCAACGTAGATGTGATGATCTCGGGTGAGATAGTCCTTAAATGTTGTCGAAAATTCGCTTTCGGTGCATATGGATGAATTTCGTTTTTAGAGATGTGGAGAAAACTACAGCTCAGGGTGCCGTCAATGCGCAACTCTCGGAGTTGTATTGATGAACTCTCAGGATTTTTTATCAATTATTTTAGTCCCTCATCCTCTTTTTGAACTTCGGCAAGCTTTTGAGTCCTGTCGATGCCTAGGTAGTTGATTGATTTAATTTGGGAGAAGACTTCCTCTGCGATGACGTGGAGGATGCGATATGTCTCATCTCTGATCAGCCTTGTTTGAAGTGTATCAGTGGTTTGTGATCTCTGGCAATGATCAGCTCTCGTCCTTCAAAAAAATGTTTGAAGTATCGAATTTTGCGGTATATCGCTAATAATCCTCGGTCGTAGACTTTTTACTTCATTTCTCCTTCACTTAGTTTTTTTTTAGAAGAACCCCAGCGGTTGTGGTTCTTTGTCGGAACGTTAGTCCAAAGTAGCTCCAATCGTGAAATTGGAAGTGTCGCAGCGAAGAACTAGTGGAAGATTCGCTCTAGGTTGAGCGGGCTGAAGAGTGTCTCGCAGGTTCGCTTTGCATAACTCAAATGCTTGTTCCTCTTCAGGCGTCTATTAAACTAGTCATTTGTCTTTCTTCTATAGGTTAATTGAGCGATGTTTGAGTTTGAATGAAATTAACTAAGTAAACTCTAATAGACTTGCATAGATCCACCGCGTTTTATGAAAGAATGGTACATCTTAGTGCTGCCCTACAATGGAATTATGATTGTACCAGGAGCCTCGCTATGCGAACCTTCCAATAATTTAACGTTGTTGACAGAAACTTGTAGGGTTTAAGAATAATAGACGTTTCCTTCGTAGGAAGGATGGCAGAAGCTTTAAATTTTAAATATTTAAATATTTCACGATATATTTCAAATCTGCACTAACAGAGTGATATGATCTTTGCTTCAACGGAACGTTGTTCGGATCATGCCTGCTTTCGCATAATTCAAGGAGTATATTCCGAATGACGATCAGTCCTATTGTGTAACGTATGGCACAGAAGCGTCTTAATCGGATATCCTATTTTGACAATACGAAAGGATACCTTTGAACGCTATACATTGTCAATTGGCAAATCGCTATCTCTGAATGAATGCAGAAAGAGTTGATACGCATCATGGGTTGATGTAGCCAAGAAAGAATGAAAAAGTTGACGAATAAAGAAAATAGTAAAAAATTATAGCATTAATTTGTAATTTCTGACAGGTGGTGAGATTAGACGTGTAGCTTTAAGTGCATTTCCAAAAAGAAGGCTTTCGAGCGTACATACATCTTTCGGTTCAAAATCTGCGCCACAGTTGAAAGGTTGGGTATAAATTGTTACCTGCTAAACCTCTGCCCCTCTATACGGAAAAATGCTTGGAAATAACTATAGATTTATATGTGTATAGCGCAATTTAACCGTCTAATTGCACATTAGGATTCAACGAACCCTGTAAGAGTACCAAATCGAATAAAAAATTTATTGGCAATTTAAATGTTTAATAAATGCCTTCTGTTGATTGCCAAAATAAATTTCGAATATATTTCCTTAAAACGCCAACAAATAACTTTGTTGTTGTAAATTATTGTTTGCTTCCGGGAAGAGCTGTTTGATAAAAATGAAATATTTAAATTTGCTTGGGATGCTCTAGACCTCTGTGTCTGTCTCCTGTTGCTGACATCAGCCAGAATGAGTGCAACTGTACAGTTAAAAACTATGAATCGCTCACAGTAAAATTAGCATTTTCTACAAAATATTAAAGTATTTTTGAGTATGACACTCTCCACAATTTATAGTAGCACTGTGTGTCTCACCCTCAAGATATTTGATACCTGCAAAACAGTGGAAAACAATAAAATTTATGGCCACTTTTCCTTTGCATTTTTCATCCTTAAATGCGGAGAGCTTAAAAAGGAACTTATGCTGCAAGGATTGAAATGTTAGGATTGCATACCCTTGCAGAAAAATCTGCGGGAAATTCCTCTATCTTGATGAAAACATTCTTTTTATACCTTCCAGGAAATTTCGTTGAAAGTTCTCAGTCTTTTTTTCTGATTTTTAAAGGTATTACGGAGTAAGCGGAACATGGGTCGACTGGACATCAATGATATACATGATTCTCTACATACCACTAATATTTCCGGGCAGTTGGTTCCTAGATAAAATGGTAAGGAAGGAGTTATGCGCCAAAAGAAAACATAAAAGTTTCAATTAATACGATTGCACTAGAACTGGTTTGTTCTTTGGGCAGTAACGTACCACACGTACAGCTTGCATGAAAATAGAATAGAAAAAAATACCACAAAATGTGATTTATGATTTGTTCGTTAAAAATAGTCTTTCATAATTCCAGGGACTCAGGATAACAGCTCTGGTTGGAGTTGTAGGAACATGTATTGGTGCCTGGGTGAAAGTATTCTCTGTGAGACCTGATCTATTTTATGTAGGATTTATTGGGCAGTCCATTGTGGCCCTTGCACAGGTAATTGAAACCCCGTTCAGAAGTTGCTGCTTTTGGCTTCCTTTTCATTACTATAATTGAACTTGGTGTTTGCTTTGCACTCATACGGTCGTTTTGATTTCATATTTGTATTGAAGTACTGTAAAGGGGCGTAGCACTGAGAGTAAACAAATAATATTTTCCAAGAAATTTTAATTAAATTATGTGTAGTGCCCACAACAGTCTTGCTTTGTCATAAATAAAAAAGTTCCTATTGAAAAATTTCGGAACAGATTGGTAGATTTAAATAAAATTTCTATTCGGGATATGAATTCGCTCTGTTTCTTCTAAAGCCCATCGTACATGGGACGTTTTCAACCCTTTGTGCCGATAGGCTATACGAATTTAGAATTTATTAATTTTAGTTATTGGCACTCGAGGTGAATGGACGAAATGGAGAATACGGAAACTAGCGCTATAATAAAATATTTCTGTTTGAAGAAGATGTCGCCGAGACATTAGGAGTTTTTGCTCCAGCTTATTCAACGGTTGCCTAATGGTGGTGCGAGTTCGACCTTGGAAGAACTTTGAGTGAAGATGAACATCGGGTTGGACGTCCATCCACGTTGACGACTTCAGTCGTCGAGAGTCGAAAGTCAAGAAAATTGTTCTGGCAGATCGACGAGTTATGGTCAGGCATTTCACACGGCAGGCCCAAAGCATTTCACCCGGCAGCGCCCAAAGGACGATCAGAAGCACGTTGTTGGATTTCGCGGCAATGTTTGGCTTTGTACCAGAAGATCCTGAATGATTTCTGCGCCATTTTATAACGATGGATGGGTTTTCCATCCATCGTTTCGATCCGGAAACTATACAGTAATTCATGACCTAGAAAAGGTCTTCGTTTCCAAAGAATTTCAAATTTTCAAGATCTGGGACTGTTATGGCATCTGTATTCTGCACCGCGGATGAGATCATCATCAATCACAAGTCCTTATTAAGCTAATCAAATAAGGAGGTTGCGGGGAATAATCGATGTAAGACGTTGTGGAAAGCTGCGTGCTGAGGTGTCCTTCCATCAGGACAACGCACCAGCAATCAAGTCCAAATTTGCGATGCCCGCGATTCAGGAAGCGGGCTTCGAATTGGTAGAACACTCACATTAATAACATTGATGACAAATGGCGCATTTTGAAAGGCATACCCCCTTACTTCAGATACGATTCGAGTCCCATTCCTTGATGGAATGAGGAGCTAGAATATCTGAAGAAATGGATAAGAAAAACCCATAATCACGCTTTATTGAATAATGGTGTGGGAGGACTATAATGCGAAGAATAGAGAACTAAGAAGAACTATTTGACGACGCAAAAAGGGAATCGTAGATGAGTTTCCGCTCTTCCATGGAAGCTATCTCAAAAATCCGTATACTACAGAAGATAATCACTAAAGATCTTGTCTCAAAGTTGGGCCTGTTTGAGATAAGATAGGAATAATGACGGAAACATTGCAAGGGACGAATAGGATTTTAATGGAAACACACTTTCCAGGAAGCAATGTCTCAGAGGGATTTTGAACCATGCGTGATCGTACGGCCACTGGACTAAATTGGGGTGCGGTTTATAGGAGAAAGTGAAGAGGGCCATATGCAGCTTCACGGCCCGGATTGGATGTTTCTTGCCTCACTATAGTGAGGCAAAGAGACCATAGCACCATGGCTTAGAGAAGTACTAATCACCTGTCTTACAAGAAGGTGTACAGTGGCAAAGTGGAGCGAAACTAACGTGATCTTTCCACCAAGGCAGAAAGGAAAAGTAATTACACCGAGGCGAAATCCTTTAGGCCGGTCAGTCGGACATCCTTTTTATGATTCATGATTTTTTATTTATGATTCTAAATTCCTTTTTGGGTATTTTCTAATAAGAATATATACGAAGTCTTAGTACATCTCCTTTCCAAATCTTTCGAAACAGTACCATTATAACCTAGTTTTTCCTTAAAACTGAGGACCATAACATTTTAAAAAGAAAGATAGTTTCATTATGCCTTCGGCAGAATGTAATAACTCGCTTAGGAAACTTTAACTCACTTAACTCTAAAAAAGGCAGAGCATATCCCACCTCAAATATTTCAATAATGTTCTATTATCCTATAGACTATAGAAATTTCTATTATAACACTTTACGCAATTTTTAACGAATTTATTTTTATAGGTGTGTATTTTATCTCTACCAGCTCGTGTTGCGGCAGTTTGGTTTGGCCCAGATCAAGTGTCATCTGCCTGCAGTGTCGGCGTCTTTGGTAATCAGGTAAATTGCTCAAATTAACTTATCACAACGCTATAATAACACCAATTGTCGCAATAATCTCAGTCACAATTGTTTTAACAATTTATGGACAGTGACACATATTCTCTTTAATGGATACAGAAATAAGCGTGCACATGTCTAGCTACACCGGAAATTTTATAAAATCTGTCTGGGAGTATTTACATATTTTCTATGGCAGCTTATTTGAGAGGGCATATCCAGTACATTTGAATATTTATTACAACGTAAATGCAGTTAAAATTATATTTACTTCTTTAAACCAAAAGTTGACCTACATTTATTCCACGATCGAATTTGGTATAATTAATGAGTGATTTCAGAAGGATCATTAATTATAAAGTGCAAACTGCCTGGTTATAATTACGGGAGCTACCCAATGATGTCAAAATTCTAAGCTTTCACATCAACAATTAAGAGTCGTTTTCCAATTATATTTTAGAGATATGTGTGCCCAAATGGGAACGGATTTTAATTGTGCTCATTTATTTCATAGGCTGGCCCCAGGAACGTCGGAATCCTAATGAAAAACTATTAAATTGACCCATATGATGAAATTAATAGAATGTAATAACTAACCCGCCCGTACATGAAATAGGTTGGCTTTTTAGAAATAAAAGAGCTTGTCTATTGTTGGCTCTCATCTTCACGGCTTAAGGCAGTGCAAAACAATTACCCTCCCCAAATTGTTTGAATTTTACTTCGTTTATGGGCGTTCTTTTGGTATTCATCGTATAAGGATAGAATCAAGGAGTCACATTTTCCAAACGGTCTTAATTACTGCTAAGAAACTTCAGTGGAATTAACTTCTTCCTTTTATTATCGCTAAAAAACGTTCCTTGTCCCAAAAAGTCGTAAAATTCTGTAAAAGGACTGATTTTTACGGACTATACTATAGGATAAGAACTTGAGACTAATTCTAAATCACTATCTACAAAATACTTTCTTGAAGCCGCCTCT
>QYTT01083721.1:0-20211 GCA_006980735.1 Dasypogon diadema
AAAAAAAATTATATTTTATAATTAAATATTTTTCATATAGTCTTCCCTTATTCCTTTATTTGAGGCCACCGGAGTATTCTGTGATGGAGAAAATTTTGCCTGATGAAGTTATATGGACTGAAGGTAAGGATTATACATTAAGAAATGATTTGCCCTAATGAAATATATAGTATAGGTTATTATAAGGTAATTCTGCCCTATTTATACTTCCTGAATTTTTAAATTAAATCATCTCTTGGGGATATACGAAACGTCTTAGTAAAAAAACAATGTCGCTGAGATAATTCGTCATAACATTTTGAAAGTTTTAAGGTAGCGAATAATTTTAACTTCTTATCCGGAGAGTGTGTTTTGACAACATTCGCAAGTTAAAAAAGCTTAACATGGCCGTTAATAATCAAATCTAATAGTGATGGTGTCTGCATTGACAAAAATATATTCAATATTAAGGGGTTAAGGGATGATTTCTTGCCTCATTTTAAGACATTGATTGAATTTCACTTCAAAAATTTAATTCAATTTAAAATTTTTGTGTTCACCAAGTGCTTCCATCTTGTGTTCAGTTGCATAGAAAACAGATTTGTTTGGAATTTTTGTTCATTGTGAAAATTATAAAAACAAGAGTTTGTTGTAGGATTACATAAATTTAATTTACATTTACACAAAAAGGCTTGGGTTTTGATTTGCACTTCGGAAATTGACATAGTTTTTTTCCGATTTTGATTTAGAAAAATACCCCAATGGCTAGTCGAAACAAAATGTACATTTTCTGATGGGATATAACTGTCTTTTAGGTTTCGGTGCTGGACTTGTTGGTCGTGAATGACACGAATGCCCTACATTCACTTTTCCTGCGAAAACACCACATGGCAATCTCAGCCCTTTGCTTCCGATTATCGGCCATTTCAAATTTTCTCTTTTCCTGCTGGATCCTGTGGTAAGAAATGTATTGTCATCCATCAAATCAACACTCCCATGTGTCAATTATACTTTTTTTTATTTCCGAGCAGTCAATTTCGGTGTGTTATTTCTCTTTCTTATGCCATCGGATCATTTTCCGAGGAGGATAATGTGCCTTGATAAAAAGCTCTTCACTACTATGTAGATAACAAACGCACCGTTTTTGTATTATGCCAGAACACAAATGTTAGGTCAACCCCAAACTAATTGGTAACATATTCTTTCGAGTGTCCACGTTTTACTTTTATCTTTGTTAGAGTCTCGTTACTGGATAGTTGGGCGCTTCTATAGTAATAATGTTGTTCATCGCTCCTGCGTAAATTTAAATGCATATGAAAAGCTACTTGATCAGTGAAAAATTAGGATTGCCATTAGCGAGATCTACACAAAGTCGTTGCTGGTATAGATGAAAATTGTTTATTGAAATGGTCAATAAGCTTCCAGATCATGTTGTTGCCAGGAAATCCTCTATCAGTTGGTTCTAAAGTGCCACTTTAATTTAAAAAGTGACGAATTTGTCTGGAATGAAGAATTTTCTATCTGTGGCCGGCCAAAGTGTGTGGGCAGAATATGTCTAGTAACCCTGGAATGAAAAATTTTTAGATAATCTCGAAATTTCATTCGGATCGTTCAGCAAAAACCGAAATGTATGGGAGCTTGGTGCTTCGTTCTTTCAATTTTATATCGTGTTGTTAGTAGTGTGTGTCCGACATCTCAAAAATCTGAAAATCTCTCTCGCTTAAATAACGGAGTAAATCTAAAGCAGAAGCCTTTACTGTGTAAATTTCGTTGACAGGCATCACATACGAAGTAAACAAATGGCTTTATTGCTTTTAAGTGATAGGACGTTTAACATGGTATCTAAGATCAAAGCGTCCTAGTTTAATGAGTACTATTAATTATGGTGAAATTAGACAAATTAAAAAAATTTGAGTTCTAAACTTTCCAAATAACGGCAGAATACCAAAAGAATTTTGTATAATTCATTAAATTGATAGCTATTTTTCTTTCACTCAGGGATCGGTGGCTCTAAAGCTGATTATTTAACTGCCTGTGATAAACTTAAGAAGTCAGTTCAAGCTCTTTATGGTTTACAAAAGAATTTCCTTATGAATCTCCTTAACAATGAAGATGGCTCTGATGCATCACCATCAAGTCGGAAAATCTTTTTAGTAAGATTACGAAAGTATGTTTTGGATAATAGCTTAGAGCATCGTGTACGTTTCCTGGTATATCTGTTTCTTAAAAGTAACGTTGTAAATAATTTTAATTTTGCAGGCATTTTTCCTTCTGCAAGGGAATTACACTTCGCCTGTTGAGTCACCTATAGCACTGTCATTTCTCTGTCTTTTAGTTGATGTTATAAAAACTCTCTTTCAACGTGAGTTTCCCAGCGTTCCTGTGGAAGTTAAATCGAAATACTTTTATGACGGGACATTTAAATATCAACACTTTGACAGAGTCGGTGGAGTCTTATCTCATTTACGTAAAGTGCATAGAAATGACATTGAAACGCAACTTGGGTCAGATCATGAGACCCTGCACTCCGAAGAATCCGATCTTGTGCGAATGGAAACTTCTGATGTCTGTATGTTTCCTTAGTATAATTCAAAGAAAATTTATTACTCTCCCTTCCTAGATTCCGCCATGTTCCTTATTTCTGGAAATTTGAACACTTTCTCAATTGTAGGGCGAGCTCATGGGTAAGGCATTTACACGTTTTGTTATTTACTTGTATTAAATTTGGTTTTACAATAGTCTCGCGAATGACAGGCTGCTGGACATTCGTGTAAACCCTGGAAATGTTAATAATGAAAGATCACTTAATGAACTCCTTGACCTAGCGGTTCTTTACTACTACGCAGTTGGCCACAAGCACGTTGTGAAGGTTATATAGATATATTAATTTTTCAAAAAGGCTATTATTAACGTGATTTTATTTAAGATTTCTGCAATAAGGGATGAAATTGCAAGTTTAAATGACTTTTTATTGGAAACGGAGCAGTATCGTGAAGATGTTGAAAGGAATTTAAAAGCTTTGAGTGATGTGGCCGGATCTGGTTTTGCTGCTATGAATAATGAAATATTAACAGAACTTAAAGAGAAATTTGGTCAAAGAGAGAGTGTTTTTGCTGTACGATTTTTATAATAATTTTTGTCCCGTTTTATATATTTTTGTTTTATAGAAACGATCCATAGAATTGGGACGAAAACAGGCATGGTATAGATCTGTTGCATTAGGAAAACAGCGACGATCTCTTTTAATCTGGCTACTGGACAAAACAGTTCGAACGCTAAGGGTATACAACATTTATGCTTTGTTTTTTTACTATACATAATTTTGTTGTATTGAGAACAATTAATCCAATGATTTCAAATTAATATTTTAATTTATATAATACAAGCACATATATAATGAAATCATTTTACAGAAATCCTCGGAAACTGGAGCATTATTTTCATTTGTACCTGAAATTTACATAAATGTTTTGCCGATATTATTAGACACGGTCCTGGACTTTAGTATTCATGATGTCAGTGTTCAATTTGAGTTAACAGGTGGTAGTAAGATGCGCATATTCCAATTGATTTAATTATTATATCGTAGATGCGGAAAATGTTATTCAAAATGTTGCGGAGTTTTTAGGTTCTCATGCTGCAGACTCTAGAATTATTTTGGCAGCTTGTAAAGATTCCTTGCTCCAAGCGTTAGGAACCTTAACGTGTCACGCTGCTGGTATAAGAGCCCTAGAAAAAGCAACATCTAACTGGTAAAGTGTAATTATTTTCGATAGATTGTAATTAATCTGCCTGATTTTGTAGCCAAGTTTTATTAATTAAGGCTCTGTTGAGACCATACGAAAATCGAGCCTGGGGACAAAGTAACTGGCTTCTTTTGCGCTTTTGGTTAGGCGATGGGTTTGCTTATAGGGAGTCACGGCCGCCCAGTATTTGGCAGGGTGGAAATGTTCCAAAAACTTTAGGTCTTCATAGAACTCGTGCTAAGAATGAATCACACACAGGTCTTTTGCATCACATTGCGCCTGCATATCCTTCGAAACATTTCCAGGTGATAAAAAGAGATTACATAGTGGTATTAGTAATAATTCTGTTTAACAGGAACTCATTGGCAAGTGTTTAGTGGAAAGCGAACCGTTTGCAACAACATTTTTAAATTCTGTGTTATCACAATTGAATTGGGCGTTTTCTGAATTCATTTTGTTACTGCAAGAAGTAAGTAAAATTAATGAGATGTATTAGCTTAGTGCAACAAATACAGATTTTAATAAGAATTAGGGACGGAAGTAATAACTAGTATATGCATACATATTTTTTCCATAGATTCAAAATTCATCAAATCGTCAAGAAGCTGATGTAGTGTTTGAACCAAGGCAACTAAAAATATGTTCGATGTGTTTTGAATTAACAGTTTCTTTAATGCGTGCTTTGGAAATGATTATCACGGTAGCACCAGGAGTCTTTCAAGATACGTCGAGACCAAATAGTGATTTAATATTGAATCGCATATGTCAGTTAATAAGCCAAGTTTTGTCACGAGTTACGATACCACCAGGTTGTTTTCAATATGTTGTCGATATGTGCTTGCCAGATCTCAGTTGTGTCACACATTTTGCGATAATTTCGGCAGCTCTCGGCATACTTTTAGCTTTATTAAAAGAAGAATTAGAAAGCGATATTAAGCCTGTAAAAGTAAGAAACAAAACAAAACGGGTATACGACATGAGATTTATTCAAAAAATTTATTTATTCCAGATTACTCGAATAACAAGGTCACTTTTAACGGACCCAAGCTTTCAGATAGCTAATGTAGAATTTGCTCTAGGAGATATAAAAACACCTATAATGCCACAATCAGAAATACCTAGAGGAAATTTTGATCCTAAAATGAGGGGTCACATCGATCCATTGACTAATGATATTCGTGTTGGTGTACCTTCAACTTCAAAACAAATTAGAGCTTACCCCCCGATTTTAAAATTCTCACTTAACGACTGTATTAATTTTTCAAAATTTTTTAATTTAAATAGTCTAATTATTCGTCATTGTAGACCCCACACATGTTAATGAGAAGGAAATCGAGGATGTTCGCAAATTAGTAGAAATGTTACTACTAAAACAATCACTCCTTTCTGATATAACACTGCCATCTGAGGATTCGTTATGCCCGATTTGTTGTGCAAAACCAATTTCTGTGACATTTATGCCATGCAAGCATCAATCATGCAGGTAATTGTATCTACAAAACGGTTGGTGCTTAGAAATACAATATCCCTTTTTCTTTTTTTTAGTAATTGCATTCTTCAACATTTAATGAATAGCAAAGCATGTTTTTTCTGTAAAACTGTTATAAAGGAAGTCATCAATTCTGATGGTGCAACGATTTATACAAACACAAATTACATACCCTTCCAAAATTTGACCACCGAGTGAACAGTTTTGTGGACACCGTTTCAATTGAAATATAATTCATTCCAACACGGCTACATTACGATCTGAAGATAATTGGGAACATATTACATTTTTTGATCTGACTAAGGTTTGAATACTCTATTTTACATATTTTTTTTTTTTTGGAAAGAATACAGTGAGTTAGGCTAAATTTACACATGTATTTGAAGGGTTTTAATTACCGTTTTAGTTTTTATTTGAATCGTAATTTTCACTCTTTATAATCTTGATCCATGAGAAGAAGAAAGATTTAACTAAAAATTATGCAAATACATATGAGTGAAAGGCTAATTTTAAAATATTAATTCAGTGGTATATTGGTATCGAAAAATTGATAAATGCTTTGATATTTATATTTTGCTTGCAAAAGATATATTTAATTACTTTATAAACTTTAAATTTCTAGTAAGAAATTTTAGTAAAATAGGATTTACTTCCCTTTAGTATACAGGTAAATTATTTTTCGTTATTATAAGGAGAAATCGCTAGTCAACTTTTTGTGTTAAAGTGTTTTCATTTATTTATATAACTCCTATTCAAAAATTGATATTTCCGTTGCATAAAAGGATTATACGTGTCGACTTGGCGCAATCTACACTTTGCTTATTTCATTCATTCCTATTTTGATTTTAGTTTACGTTTTGGAACAGTGAATTAACTAATATTAACAAAGGCAGAAATGTTGTATGGAACAGGTTTGTCTTTCTTATGGAAATCAAACGGAGATAATGTTTTATGTCTCCAAGTAATATTAATTAGAATTGGGAACTTTTGACAAAGGTATAATGAATTGTCTTCAAATTGGTGCAAGTGCTAACTAAAACGTAATTTATTTAAAAAACTAACTACTCGAAAATAACGCAAATTTTATTTTTGGAATTCATTTTTTAATATTAAACAGGAAAAGAAATGTTATAACTTGCATCTAGATGTAGGGAAGAAAATAAAGTAATGAGTATGTAGTGAATTTCCGCAGCTACACATTCTTACATATTCGCAGCTGATCTTCAATTCTGTAATTCTACTATATGTAACTTGTGAACGCAATCTTTAGCATTGCACCAAAGGCGAGAAAAAAGCTTTTACTAGATTGCCTGGTTAATGATTTGGTGGGTCAGCTAGAATAAGGGTCTCTTCGAAAACTTACTGCGTAAGTTATGCAAAAACTACACATAATTGGTAATTGGTAATAATTATAGCAGCTGATTGATGAGGAGACGGTAATTTTCAAGGTGTATACTCCCCACGTCACGCAGTAGCCAACATCACATGGTTTTGAATTTAATGGTTATATGCAAAATTGGCGTGTACTTTTTCTTTAGTAGGCCTGGTATTTTGTACAGTAGACCCTTGTACAGCAATTAAATAATTATTCTTTTTGTCCCCGATTTTTTCTTGTTAAAGAACTGGTTCTGATGAATTTTATAGAGAAGGACTCCTTTCGTGCTCTATGTTCTAGAAAGGTAAAAAAATAATCTAAAGACTGCAACTCTCGTGGATTTTTCAACTTGTCCTCGTTTAGCCTATAACTGCCTTTGTCCAGCTTTTGAAGTAGAATCTATGTGATAATCGGATACCAGTTTTCTGTTTTCATTCCAGGTTTTTTATAGCTAGCAGATATTTTATCGAAAAATCGATTGTTGGAAGATAAGTTTCTAAATATGCGTTGATACTGGAAACCTCTTGTTATTAAAAGAAGTATTTAATATTTCCCGCGTTGTAATTGTCTTCTGTAACTTGAAGACTTGTTTAAGGTAGTGATTTTTTTAGCCTTGCTATTCTCATGTATTAATGTGGCGAATACGCCACCCCACACCGTGATTCACACTGGCTTTAGGGCATCACCAATTTTTTCGTTGAGATCATTAACTCTGTCCAAATCGTTGTCGTGTGAATTAATTCCTCTATTGCTTTTTCGAATAGAGCAAAAGATTCCGAAAGAATTCTTTCTGAAGAACTTCTCTCTTCACTTGTCACTTTAGCACTTTTCCTCTATTCAACAGCTCTTCATTACTTAAAGGTACTAGAGATCATTTGTAGAAATTCATCTACGTCAACATTTTCTATCCCGTGTAAATTTCCCAAATTGATGATTTCGCAATGGATTTGCTCAATTTCGTCAGTTGCAGCCGGTACGGTGTCGATCAAATCTGGAATTAAGAATTTCCAAGCTTTATTTAAGCTATAAATTGTTACTTCATCCGAAGAATTTTTTATGTTTTGAATGGAATCTAGGATGCTATACTCTTTCCCAAATTTCTGAACTGACATGAAATTCATATTCTTATCAATCTTTTCCGCAAGTTGCTTGAATGTTTTTCGAATGTAATATCCTTTAAAGGGAGCAATGACTCCTTGATCCATGGGCTGTAGAAGCGATATTAAGTTTGGTGGAAGAAAAATAATTCAATTAAAACATTTTCAGTACCCAAATCTACTGGATACCCAGGAGCATTATCTAAGATAAGAAGAATTTTATAGCTTAAATTTTTGCTTTTGCAACAACAATAACAACTCTCCACTGGCTGGGTCTATACCCTTATTTATCACATGTAGGTTAGTAGTTATTATGAAATCGTAAAGTGACTTACCTCTCTTGATGCAGTCATGTACTCCCCAAATGGTATGGCGTGTGTTAGTATCACATGCCAGTGTGAAATTTAGGTTGTGGCGGTGACATGTTCTCGAAACTACTCCTTCCTTGAAGTAAAGTTGGTGGATAACAATTATAGGGGTGTTTAAAGCTGATTACAACAACTCTCCACATGTAGTAATTATAGTAACTAATTGAAAGGACGCGACATCTTCCATTGACCTTATTCTACTTTATTGCATTAACTTTAACTGGTATATAAACAAAATTGTAATTACTTCTAAAAAAAATTCAAAATGTGGGTGAAGACTGTTAGCCGCTGGGGTGTCATCGGTCAGTGCTGCCAGCGCACATTATTTCAAAGTGCTCACTACACTGGTAACGAAGGCTGGGTCTATACCCTTATTCATCACATGTAGGTTAGTAATTATTATGAAATCGTAAAGTGACTTAGCTCTCGGAATGCAGTCAGGTATTTCCCGAGTGGTGTGATGTGCATTGGCATCACATGCAAGTATGAGATTCAAGTGTTCTCGAAACTCTGCATACCACGAAGTGAAGTTGGTAGGTGAGTTATGGGAGAATTTAAAGCTGCTTAAAATAACAACTCTTCACACTTTCTGGTGACAAAGGCTGGGTGTATACCCTTATTCATCACATGTAGGTTAGTAGTTATTATGAAATCGTAAAGTGACTTACCCCTCGGGATGCAGTCAGGTACTCCCCAAATGGTATGGCGTGTGTTGGTATCACACGCTAGTATGAGATTCAAGTTTTGGGGGCAACGTGTTCTCGAAACTCCCCATGTCTCGAGGTGGAATCGGTAGACAAAAATTATAGGAGAATTTAAAGCTGCTTATAACAACTCTTCACATTTTCTGGTGACAAATGCGTGATCTATACCCATATTTATTACATGTAGGTTAGTAGTTATTATGAAATCGCAAAGTGACTTATCTCTCGGAATGCAGTCAGGTACTTCCCGAGTGGTGTGATGTGCATTGGCATCACATGCAAGTATGAGATTCAAGTGTTCTCGAAACTCTCCATGCCACGAAATGAAGTTGGTAGGTGAGTTATGGGAGAATTTAAAGCTGCTTAAAATAACAACTCTTCACACTTTCTGGTGACAAAGGCTGGGTCTATACCCTTATTTATCACATGTAGGTTAGTAGTTATTATGAAATCGTAAAGTGACTTACCTCTCGGGATGCAGTCAGATACTCCCCAAATGGTACGGCGTGTATTCGTATCACATGCCAGTGTGAGATTCAGGTTGTGGCGGTGACATGTTCTCGAAATTTCTGGTGACTAAGGTTGGGTCTGTACCCTTATTTATCACATGTAGGTTAGTAGTTATTATGAAATCGTAAAGTGACTTACCTCTCGGGATGCAGTCAGATACTCCCCAAATGGTACGGCGTGTATTCGTATCACATGCCAGTGTGAGATTCAGGTTGTGGCGGTGACATGTTCTCGAAATTTCTGGTGACTAAGGTTGGGTCTGTACCCTTATTTATCACATGTAGGTTAGTAGTTATTATGAAATCGCAAAGTGCTTTACCTCTCGGGGTGCAGTCAGGTACTCCCCAAATGATGTGGCGTGTCTTGGTATCACATGCCAGTATGAGATTCAAGTTTTAGCGGCAACAGGTTCTCGAAACTCCCCATGTCTCTAAATGGAATTGGTAGATAAGAATTATGGGGGTGTTTGAAGCTGCTTGTAACAAATTCTGCATTTCCTGGTGACAAAGGCTGGGTCCATACCCTTACTTATCACATGTAGGTTAGTAGCTATTATGAAATTGTCAGGTAACTTTTTTACATATTGCCTAACCTCAGAGGACAACCCTATGATGTACACAGCACAGCTAAGGTGGAAGGAGATTAGGGAAGAAGAGATTGTGAAATTTCAACCTGACAAATGTTGCAAGTGAGCCACAGTTTTTTGGTATTATTACTTTGCAACGTCCCAGTGGCTTCGTAAGTACAATTCATATCCGTAGAATTGCCTCAACCACTAGTATCCTAAAATATCGCCGTGCCCACCACTTCCTAATCGCCTTATCCACTTCCTGCTTATTGGAATACGAATCTAATGTATAGTTGTGTAGTTGGGGGTATTGCTCCACTAGTTGCACAAACTTAACATTAAATTCTGCATCGCTTCTCATTATGAAAATATATATATTATCTCCCACTTCTTTTAAAAATAACTACTTCGCTCTGCGATCAAACTCAACTGACTTAACCCAATCGCAAATGTTGTGCCAGCTAAACGCGATTAGTCATGCAGAAAAATGATTCGTTCATTCCTTTCGGCGAATAAGCATAATTCATTTGCAAATGAATTATCAGTGTACGGCTTGCAATTTAAAAACATGTACTCGGCATCATTCCTTCATGCACATTTTACTCGTTCTGCATGTATTAGGCATTTGACTAATTGGTGTGTGGCCTGGTTAAATCTACTCGACAAATCTGCCAAATTTCTGCATTCTTTACAGCGATGGGTCTACCGCGGCCAATCCATTTTCCTTCAAATCTTCGATTCAAGTAATTTCTTACGGCGTTGGTATAACGGCACGGAGCACCATCTTTAACTTTTTTATTATCCATTCTATTGGTATCAATTATGGATCAAATTTATTTAGAATTTTCTCACCAATCTAGGGAAATTATTTACGAAATACATTTTCATATAATATTTTCATTTTATTTAGAAAAAACCATTTTCCTCTACCTACGAAATCATTAACCCTTACCCCATTCTCTTCATCATATCTCCAGTTTTCTTTAACTTAATCGCAATATAAATAATTTTCCCATTATCCTCGGGTTATGGGCTTTCAGCTCTCGTAAGCTTTATAGATTTTCCGCTTTTACATTTTCCCAGATAGAGCTTTGAGTAAAAAATCAACTTTTTTCCGCAAATTTTAATTTTTTCTATTTCCTCAACTTATCACTATGAAGAATTTGAAAATCTATTCTTTTTTTCACATCACCATTTTCTTTGTGATGTTTTCTCTTGAATTTTCCTATTTTCATATTTCTTCAACATCCTCTAACAATTCATTAAGGTTTTCTGTCAAAAACTGGAGGTGGAACTCATCATTTAAACGATCTGGTAATTGAAACGGGCCTATCAACTACCCTTTCACTCTTCCAGACCAAAGATTTACAATTTAGTGTGTCCTTGGAAATTGGATTCACGCGCCAGGTGCGGACTTTCAAGACTCCACGAATAATAATTATGAATATTAAAAATACCATTGCGTCGAAAGTGTGATTGATCAGTCCACAAAATTGAATCAAAAAAGTTTTCATTCTCGGCAGGTCTTCTCAACATCTCTTGGTAAAATGTTACTCTTCTGTGATAATCCTCTGATTTCCATTGTTGCACCTTTTGAATATGGTATGAATGATATCACTCGTCTGAGTATGCGATGTGCTCGTGATTTCGAAATTCCAGTTCGTCGCTCCTGATCACTTATCCCTCATTTATTGTAAGTCAACCTAACATTTATTAAATGAACAAATTTTAGTGGTAACATAGCACACTGTTGTTGTCTAAAAGGTCACGCAATTGCACAAAATTTTTAAAGAACAGAGGATTACCACTAAACTCGGGCATTTTTTCCCACGCAGGATTGTATATAAAAAAACCAATATTTTTCAAGGCAACCTTCGTTCATTTTGTTAGGAGGGATTTTTACAAATTATGAGTAGCCCAGAAAGTAGCCGGCGCCCAAATAAAATATTTTCCCGCCGTCAAAAGAAAAAGATAACCCAATGGACGGAAAGTAGCCCAATCTGGCCACACTGTCCACGTTGTCTTTAGGAACTCGTCTCCATGCCTAATTCCAGAAATCGGCGAACAATTGACAAATTTGGGTTCTTACGTACACTTTCAATAACAGCAGCAATATTGTCTCTACTACATGCAGTAACAGTGCCACTTGATTTATTCATTAGACGACGAATTGTGCTTTCTGCAGGACGATTATTTCGACCGTAAAATTCCGGAAATGCACGTAATGTTCCTTGCACAGATTCATTATGTTGATAATAAGTTTTAATAATTTGCTTTTAATAAATAAATAAAATAAATGAAGATAGATTGTATGTTAAAATGTTATTTGAAATACTCTTATTAACTTTTGTATTGAACAATTTTGTAGAGCACAAGGGGCTTTCGTTTTAGAATAGAGATACCAATATTATATGAAAATACTGGAAGTTCATTAAACTGACGCTTTGAAAGAGTTTGGCCATTTGTTGTTACGAGGTACGTAACATAGTATTAGGAGGGCTTGGGAAATTACCGAAGATCTATCCCCGGTGGGGATAGAAGGCCTTACCGTTAGTCGATGTTAATTCACAATAACAGATTTTATTTAATACTGAAATCATTTTATTTACACTTCTGTACTGATTTCAGTCACTTTATTACACTTAATTTGAAAACACTCAAAGAAAATTAAATTTATACTGGAGCTTTTTTTTCTTAATTCTTGATTTTGCTCCTCGATGCTCGATTGTTCTAAAATGCTCCCCTTCTTTATTTTTCGGCTCTAGAAAAGTATTTACTGCCAAATTTGGAAGTCCTAGGCAAGTAGGAGCTCCAACAACAGCACATAATTTTGAATTTAAGAATACCAAACCGAAAGAAAACCTAAACGAATGAAGAATTTTGTACTCAAAAATAGAGTCCCACGGCATTACCTACGAGATACTCCTGGCATCACCCCAGCTTTGCCAGTTCAATGAGAAATTTACCCACGCGCGGTGCCTGTAACGCTCCAAAGTGGGGACAAGTTTTGCAGACGCCGTGGCTACCAGTGAAAGGCCAGTCTGCCGGTTTGCACGGATGCCAGTAGCGGTCACGTGCAGTTGAATGCGTGTGGCTTTTTAAGGGGCTGGGGATCAGAAGGGTCTACCCCTATATTTGGTATCGTACCGAAGATTGCAATATCTTATTTCAATACTAAATTAAACTGAATCAAATAAATGATCCTACGGGTTTGTAAAGCCAACAATAGCACACTTATTCACTCTAATGGAAGTAAAATCCCAACAGAAAATCATTATTAACAAATATGCGTGGTGGGGAAATAATGGAATAAATGTAGAAAATTACTCATGGGAATTTGGGAATGGGAGTGCAAAAACCCGACCGCTGTTATATATGTAGAATTTGTTATTAATTCGCTGATAATATTTCTAGATTTTATAAAATAAATTAGTGAATTAACCTTTTCAACTTCCTTTCTTGGCGATTGCACACACAAAAGAGAGCCACCAAATTTTTCGCCTCCCTTACTTCCGTCTTTTTCACTCACCTTGTAATGGATATAATAAGTCACAACTGTCATATTATTTCGTATGACGCGTTTAATTATCTTACTGTTTCCTTGGGAAAATTTCGAGATTTATGCGGAGAGACGCGTTCAGTAAATGAACTATGAGGGCTGACAATCAGTCACCCCTAGTTGCTAATAATCCCTCACGTCACGAAACCCTTACGATTATACTTTTTCCGAGGTAGGCGCTCAAGAGCGGTTTTGAAGATCCTTCCTCAGTTTCCACTCTGGCTCCTGGAACGTTCAGGGTGCGTGGAACGGGAAAATTACTTGTTGTTAGAAATGAACTACGGCGCGGCGTTAGCAAATTTATGTGCTTGCAATGCAGAATAATATTTTATTCATGCAGCGAGTCGCGCCAAGAATTTGGCATTGCCTTGCTTGTGAGCAAACTTTATAATTACTTAGTCATGAATTTCTCTGTTATTGCAAACTGTTAGTGTTATGCTTATGGCTTCGTGGTGAGTGATTTAACATGCCAGCGCACATCCGTGTATGCATGCATCCGTTTAATAGGAGTGGGGGCAACAAGACAACGAATGCTTTCCTTTAATGAAATTATATTGGCGCTCAGTCCTTATACAAATCTTCACTATTCACACTTTCTTTCTTGAATTGTTTATACACTTTTCTGATGAAATGAAATGAAAGATCTCACCTATACAAACAAAACATTGTATGGGAGGGAGAGGAGGACAATCTCAACCGTTTGAGAGGTAACTCAACATTTTCATGCTATTCATGTTATTCTTTTATTTTTATCTTTTGATCTGCTCAACGTAGCGACATACAACTTATGCCAAAAAAAACACTATCACAATGTCCTTACCAAAAATGTCAACAATGTTTACCTACCTCCCACCACTGAGATACAGTCATTTCCGAAAGTTAAAAATTTACTTGTTTTTTTATTTTTTCACATTATTCCCTAATTGTATCCGAAATTCATGTGATTAACATCCCTAGTTTTTATTTTTATTAAATTGCCCATCTTGTAAACTTCCCGAAAAGGTACACCATCTCTAGGCAGAGAAACGATATGCAAAATTATTTGTAGGAAACCATTTGAAGAATATTATAAAAATAAGAATTTCAAAGAAATTAAATACCTACAACCCCAAAATACTTTTTGTTAGTTTAAGAAGCTACCACAGTTTAGAGTATTATTTTATAAAAATTACTCGAAATATCCTCCGTTGGTTTCGATGCATGATAGTAACTTCCTCCTTATTCCGTGGTTAATGTCTACTTGTAGCCAGCCTCTTCCGTATTTTCGTCGTTGCAGTCCCAATTCTGCTAATCAATTCTTCTCTAATGTTAACTGACTGAAATGTTAATGTGACTGACTAGCAGGTCAAGAAATCGGTCCACTTCGTCCAATCCAGCGGGCAGGAAATTTGTCATCCAATATCGCTTTAATAATGTTAACGGTATGCGCTGGTGCTCCGTCGTGCTGGTAATACATTGTGCTTCTGGTAGCCGGAAGGATGTCGTCTATTAGGTCTGGAAGCGTGTTCTCCAAAAAGTCTGCATAAATTTGGCTATTAAGTACTTGCGGCAAAATGAATGATCCTATTAACTTGTTGATAAATCATCAGAACCTCCTCAAGTCACTAATTTCATAGGTTAAACCAGATAAAACGTTTGTCAATTTACATTTACTTCTAGCACAGTTTAACGCGACCAATTCTCTTTAAATTGTCGGGCTTACTCAAAATTCACTTGCTTGTAACACTTCCGAAAAACTCGAGAAAAGATAACTGCACTTTTCGTTCTTCGCTAGGCTACGTCAGGGTCCTCAGGCGAAAGCTTTTTTGCACTGAAACCACTGACGCCACGCTTTGCTATTGGATTTTAATCCAGAAGCGAGCGAGTATATCCACGTTGATTTTTACTTTTTATGGCAGCATAAATCTAACTTTATGCTGCCGGTTGCACATTTTGTCTCTTTATCATATATCGAGTTGCGCATTCCTACTTGTTTACTTGGAGTCAAATCCAAGCGGGAATGTCCAGCAATGTATGCCTGGCTATCTGGCATTGGATTTCCTCCGACACCCACTGAACAACAACATCTTCATTCAACTCCATGCTTTCACTTCTGCACTTCTCGGTTTTCCAAAAAGGCGACAAAAATTTATAAACAGCATCACTCCTGCAAGAAAGAGAGACAATCATTTATTTCAATTAATTTCACTCGAAATCTAATATTTGGATGCGTTAGTTAACATTTAATGCACCAATAAGTTTTTCGCTTCACTTGCATTAGTGTGAGACTGAAAATTCTGCGTGACTAAATGCAATATTTGGGAAATTTACGTACCAATTGTATAAGGAAATTAGCATATGACAGGATGAAATAAACACGTTAAAAATTAGAGAAAAGACATTTTATATTAAAAAGATCTTATGTTAGTTGTCTAACAATTTATCAAGTTCATACTTACAATAATTATTTATCGAAACCTTTACTTACAATATAGTGGCCGCAACATATTTTACTTATAACCGGGTTTTATATTTTTTCAGGGGATAAGAAAACAAATGCCCCTTAATTGTAACTACAATTCGAATGCAATTATATTTCTGTGCCTTTTCTCTTGTAATAACCTACCTAATACATCATATAAGCAGCCGCTCCTATTCACCTTATTTAGAACATATTGAAAATTAGGTTATTTTTTATTAAAAGAACACAAATTTCAATTGTATGTTATTTTATTTTCTGCAAGTATCTTTTGCCACAAGGAGAGAGAACGTCTGTTTCACAAAACTGATTTATCCAGACTAAAAACCAAAATATCCAAGAAAACACTTCTCGCCTGCAAGTGCAGTGCAGACGCCTTTTTACTTTTTACGATTTCAGGCGAACAGAGTGATAAAAATATTTTCAAGCAAGGAAAAACCTTGAGCCATTCATTTATATGTAAATAAATCCTCATGTAGAGAAAGAAAATAAAAACTGAAATTTTTATTAGTCGAACATGTTTTTGCTTAAACAGTTTTGCTCATGTACTAATAATAACTCAAACCCAACAGTCATTCGCAAAATTCAGAAATTGGATTGGAAACAGAACAAGAAAGATATTGAAAGTTTGTGTCAGGATCAACAAAATTATATCGGTGATTTACAGTCAAATGCATCTACATCTCTTTTGATAGATGGCGATATAATCGTCGTACCAGGCACAATTCTCCTTATGATTATTTCATAATAAGGGACGGTGAGCGGTTGTCCCGACGAAGTTCGCCTGCCTCTTTTGATGTCATTAAATCAGCATCCGCAAGCAAGGCTTCATCTCGGCCCCAGTTGAGGAAATTAAACATAGCTTCACAGTGATTTTTTGATGCAATTCCACTGTAACTTTTACAAGTCTTTAAGACTTTTCACTTTGAATTCAATCAAACTTTACTTAAAGATCACGTTACTGAACTGTAACCTTAACAAGACTAATTTTATTAGGCTGCCTTTACTTAACTCACTTTACTTGACTGACCTTACTGCCCTCCCTCAGTCACTTACCGGCAATATTGCACATATTTACCGATTTTAAAATCTATGATTAACGAAAATTTCAAGGGGAAATTCGGGTTCCTCGACCAACTATCATGTGCAGGAATGAACTGCCCAATGATGGAATGAACTATCTTGAAATATTTCCAGGACGAAGGACCTTCACCTGATGGCCCAAATGCATTCCCTTCCTTTCTATATAACAACAAGTTAAACATAAATAACATACTTTACGAAAGCACTTCGCTAACCTATACTTTTGTGTCATACACTGAAGTCACACTTACTCCCATTTTCTTGAATTCTTCCGCAATTGTTACGTAAACGTGGCGGTTCCTCTTCGCCTTTCTTAAATCTACTAGATTAGCCCTCCACAAATCTAATATGCAACTTTAACTCCTCACATTTACTCCAAATTTTAATTTTTTGTCCTTTTAATTTCGCTCACTCATCTAAAATAGAAAATATTGAATTTCTTTTTGTACACAATTATATACTTCTAATGTTAACCTCTGAAACTATTTTTTTCTTCTTCCTACTAAAAGAAAACAGCTCACTTTTCGAACACCTTTAACTTAATTTCTCCAAGAATGAAGTTCTCATAATCTTTATCGAATGAAGTAAAAAATTAAGATATCGATGAAGCTTAAACCTTTGAGAATGATCATTCTTAGAGACACACTAGCATATTTATGATAATTGAGCTATGAGCTAAGTCAAACAAAATCTTAACTAATACAACTTTTTTCTTTTCACCAAACGATCTCGGGCATACTGGAAGTATTTCATCGCAATCTCGTCAAAAAAGGACTCTGGTTGGTTGAATTTTTTGTGAAATACATCTGGAAAAAATTACGTGCATAATCTTGGGTAATTTATACATACTTTATGTTTTTTGGTACTCTTACGTTACCTACGTGGGCATCAGGGTTTCACGTGACGCGGGAACACTGTAGAAATTTCAAATTCTAAGCACTCTATTCAATAATCAATCCTGAAACATTCTTAGTTCATAGAAAAACTCTCCGAAACTCACAATTAGGTTTATTATTATTATTATTACAATCGATTATTACACAGTTATTACTGTCCGAACTTCTACAACTAATTCACCTTAAAATGCAATGTTTTTGCATTTTTTCATTCAAGTTGCTTCACAAAATTATGGTATTTAGTTTCTCACTATAACTTTTATTAAGTTGGCGAATAGTAAAGGTTTTTACTCTCGCGCCCGAGAGCACAACCGAGTTAATTCCGAACCTAAAGACCGACTCTACTTGATTTCGACATTTGCTACTAAGCTTAATCGAAGCACTCGACACTCTGCTTGTTAAGTTATTCTGCAACTTCCCATTCTGAGTGTAATTGGATTTGACCCCAATCGAAGTTCTAGGGGCATTGCACTTTTAATGAATGTTGTGAGAAGTCCAGCAAACATATTAATCTACACTTCACAACAGTTCATTAAATTCATAAGTACATGTACTTACCTTTTATGACAGATACGACCATCGTCAACCGTAGACAAAGACGAAGTTTTCGTCTCACCAAAATATTTTAAATTAAAATTAAATTCTGTATCACTACACTAACTTCCTCACTGAAGCGCATTTCTTCTTTCTAGAATGGGAGAGAATGAAATTTTGAATTTTATCAATTAGATAAATATTAATAGGAAATACTGCGAATAGCAGATATATAAAAAAAATTCTTGTGTACCATCGAATATCACTTTAAAAAGCACAACTTAATTCTTTCGATTTTATTTTTGCCCCTGCTATATTTTGTTCAGTGGGCTGCTTATGACTTTTTTCCAGTATCAAATCAACATCGCTGACATGTAAATCAAAATTAATACAATAATGAATAAAACAATCAAAAAATAATTTCTTCCAGCATGTTTTAAAAAATTTATACAATTCTTCAAATGTCATTTTATTATAAAAATTATTAACTATTCGGATACAATTTTTTAAAATTACCGAATTTAAGTCAAAAAATTTATATTCCTTGATTCCTCGCAATACAGAACAGAAAGCAGGAGCCGGGATGAATGTGTGCAACTGATTCCTCAAAGCACACACTGGAATTCTCTGCACAGCTGATTCTTCGCAATACAGAGAAGGAAGGTACGAGACGGGACGAATCTGTGCAATTAATTCCTCAGAGGACACACGGGAATTATTCAATATATTCAATTACCTTATAAAATTTGTTACCTACTGGAGAACCCTCGGAGGCTAACAGCAGCACTCTAGGAAAACCTTCTTGCACCGTCCCGCACCACAAAACTTAAAATGTTACCCGCTGTTCTATAAAAACTTAAAACTTTGACAGAAATCGAGATCTGATCCGAATCACGCACTTTCACAGAATGAAAAAATATAGAAAATGATGTCTTTATCCACCACGACGCGAAGTAATGTTCCCTTCTTATGAAAGTGTCGCTCAGACAACTACATAGGAGCTGGATTGGTATCTATGAGCCTCTTGAAATTTTCCTTTGTTTCCGTGCGATCGCATCATCACTGCCTACCAATTACGTTCGTCTTACGTTAGTATACGAGTGTCGGATTAATCGTACACAAGATGTTTTTGTATTGATGGGTTGGCGGGTTCTCATCTGATCCGATTGAAAGAGGGATTTTGCTGGTAGATTTGCGAAAAACAGAGCCTTGTTAAGGTGGAGGTAGCCTTTGTTGGTGATGTCACGAGTGCCAGGGAGATTAAAGCCCTTGCATCTGAGAGGCGACCATAACACTTACCGCATAAGGAGAGTCATCTAAAACATGACAGTTCAGGAGCAATTATGCTTTGTGTATTGCTCTGCTCTTAAAGACGCTTGCGTCGTGACTCCTGCCTAGCCAACCGATATAAACGTAATTGAAGGCAAAACGGCTACTATATATTCCCTAAAGGTAATTGATGTAAATTTTAAGTTCATTTGATTTCTTTATAAGAAGTGTTTTACTTACTTGAAAAACCGAATGGTAATCTTTGTGGTCACAAAGTGATCGCATCGTCTTTTGAAGCTGAAATAGGAATGTTTATTCCGTTTATGCACCCGAGTACCGATAGGAAGCTGTTACATATTTCCTCCTACAGGCCACTGTATAAAAATTTCTAAAAGCCTAGCAAAAGGTTTGCAAACTGATAACAATATTTTATATTAACGAATTTGTATATCAACTGCATTCTCTTGAGTTCATTCATTCAGAGTAAACATTTTCAATTTTAACCAAGCGAAGTTAGTCAATATTGGTTTTCTGAAACATTCATTAGAATCGAGAAATGTAAATTTCAAGTGATGG
>QYTT01083723.1:0-19175 GCA_006980735.1 Dasypogon diadema
TACTCAGCGTAGAGCATGTTGCTCTTAGGATTTCAAGACACCTCTGTTGTAGGGTTTAGCAGAGAACTGAGAATTTTAAGGAATAAAAAATAGACTTTAGAAGGTCTTTCTTAGAAGTAGAGACCCATTGGACCACCAAAAGTTCGTTACATGTTATGATGAGCTCAAATCACTATGAGGAATATATTATCAATATTTAATACAGAGCACTTTTTATAAATTTTGTCAATAATTTACAATTATCACACATGTATGACTTTCGATGGGCACTCTAGCTTACTACTTATTCTACTTACTCAGAATGTACACCGCGTACCTAAGGGCTGGAGTCTTCTGCTCGTGCTGGAAGATAGTATGACTGGTGCTGATAAACAAAGTAAAGGGCGAGGCGACAGCACCGTCATCATACCGAACCCTTTATATGCTGGAAACGGCGGGCTATGTCCTGGAGAAGCTGCTGTAACTTCGCCTACATTCGGCGATGCAAGCAGCCGGCGACCTCTTCAACCAACAGTACGATATCCGACGCGGACGGTCTACCGTAGATGCGGTACAGAAAGCGGTCGCCTCATTGAGCTCGCTCGTCACGCTTGACATCAAAAATGCGTTTAACTCCGTCAGATGGATTGAGATCTTGGAGGCGCTTGACACAACTTTCAGAATTCCCGAATGCCTGCTCTGTATGGTTCAGGACTACCTGAATGATCGATTTATAGTGTATAATACCACCGAAGGTCGATGGAAAAGGGCGGCACAGGGATCCATTATGGAATGCCGCCTAAGACAACCTCCTTCGGCTGGATAAGCCAGCCTGTGCGTATCGCACAGTTTCGGAGCCTCCCCGTCATCGCGGGAGTAATCCTAATAGCATTCTCCGCGATGGAAAGGCCATCAACATCAAAAAGAATAAGGTAGGCAGAGGCAGGCTAGCAAGAGGGGAAAGTCTCACAGGATGAGTAGATGGCGGTAGTGGGACAGCGATAATAAAGTACAATGGAATTTTAGATAGCTCCGAGGGATTGAACCATGGACTGCCAGGAAACGTGGCGAAGTTAATTACCATCTCACTCTGTAAGGGTTTATGCTGAAGAGCTAGAGCCAAGTTCGTGGGTAATACTCTCCGCACAAAGAACCCTGAGGCCACAAGAAGCCCTTCAGTGGGCAGCTAAACAAGAGGCTCAGTCTCTTGATGAGTGATATCATCTGGAATCTATCTTCAAAAGATGGGGATAATGCTGTCTAACAGGAGTCGATAGATCGTAGGTCTGACAAAACGGATCTTACTAACAACTCATACGATCTATAGTACGGTGATAGTACTAAATGTCATGCTTGGGGTTGTTGACTTAATGAAAAACTTCCTAAACGGTGTCGTTATGAGGGCATATTCAAGAGCTCCGGTTATGACGTCAGATAGAATAGCCTTCAGTAATTTTGACTAAACTCGCCGTAAATACATAAAAAAGAAAAGAAGCATATGAGAGATATTATTGATAGCACGTAATGGATTCAGAATGGGCAATTATTGAAGAGTAGAAATTTAGAAGGGCCCTACAAAGTAATTCATTGTTAAACACTTTGTTTTCTGCACATTCAACGTTAGCTTGTTCATTCTCAACCAATCGCTTAGACTATCTAGATCTTGTTGTAAATCTCTTTTAATTTGTTCTGGTTCTATACCTGTTATGTAAATCAATGTGTCATCCGCGAACAAAACAGGATTTGTGTTGTTCAGCACTCTTTTCATGTCGTTGATATATATTAGAAACAAAAGTGTCCCAAGTATTGACCCTTGTGGCACTCCCAGTGTCGTTTCCTCCGGCTTTGATTTGGAATTTCCAACTTTTGTTTTTTGTGTCCTTCCAGTCAGATAGCTCTTAAACCATTTCAGCTCCTTATCCTCTATTCCGTATGTTTTCATTTTTTTAATGAGAATCCCCCTGTCAATGGTTTCGAATGCTCTTTTAAAATCAAGGAATACTGCGACTATTGCTTTGTTTTAATCTATTTCCTCTTTCCAATTGTTTATTACCATGTTTAGTGCCGTCTCGCAATTGTGCCTTTTCCGGAAGCCCGATTGTTCACTCATAATGAACTTTTCCTTTTCGAAGTATTGTTCCAATTGTCTGTGCACCACCTTCTCTAATATTTTTTCGCAGATGCCCTGCATATTAATTGGCTTTAGTTCATCACATTTCCTTGCGTTTTTTACTTTAGGTACTGGAATTACTAGCGACTCCTTCCATGTCTCGGGATAAACTCCTTCGAATAAGCTTTGATGTATAATTTTTTCCAGGTGCTCCCCAATGTTGTTCCAGTTATCTAGTATTATTTTCATATTAATCCCATTATAATCCTTTTTGTTATTCATTTCCATAAATATTGCTTTAATAGTATGTTTATCTATTAGTTTAAACCTAAATCGGCTACTACACTGATGCAAGACTTGATTGTAGTCTATCTGTGGGATTTCTTGATTTATCTTATTTACACAATTCCCTTACATTTACATTAATTCCCTGTATTGAAAACTATTGGGCAATATTCCTCATGCTAAAGGTTATCACATGTATACCGACAGGTATTATACAAGCACACCCCTTGCTGAAGCACTGCTAAATAGGAATTGCTTCCTTACCGGCATAATAAAAACAAATAGGAAATATTTACCAATGGTAATAAAAAAAGCGAGATTTGTAAGGGACAAGAAAACAGCGGCCTACAGAAAAGGCAAAACCCTAGTCCTCACATGGAAGGACAAAAGGATTTTAACTTTGTTAAGTGCCTGTAATGAAGCGGATTTGATATCGGTTGATAGAAGAGTGACGTGGTGGTGAATTAGTCAGGATACAAAATCCTAAAATTGTTGTTGATTATACAAAGAATATGCGTGGAGTAGATCGGGCTGACCAATATGCTGCAACATATTGTTTTTTGAGAAAATCGGTGAAATGGTGGAGAAAACTATTTTTCTGCTGGACGGAAATGTGTGTAGTAAACTCATACATATTGTACACTTCTGTTAAAAAAAGAAATAATGAAAAACCAATGTCACATTTGAGGTTTGTAAAATTGTTGGTGGACCAATTGGTGGGAATTTTCGACAAAGCGACACACCTCAAGATCCCACACAAAATACAGAGGGCAGACTCAACAAAAATGTGTAGTATGTTCTAATAGAAAAATTCCGGGATGGAGAGGGCAAAAAAAATTGTTTGTGATACCTGTATAGAAAAGCCAAGATTACATATTGGCGGTTGCTTCGAGAGGTATCACATCTTGGAGCATTACAAAATGTAATAATTTTATATTCTATAATTATTTTTTATTTTTTGTATATTACAACATTTGTATCCATAAACAATTAAAAAAACAATAATATACAACAATGACTTTAATTTTAATGCGCATATCATTTACTTATATGTGAATATGATGTTTCTATTGAAATTGTTTCGAGTTGCAAAACAACTTCGAGTACAAAGGGTTAAAATATTTGTAGTTCTAACTTTATCTCAATCAGCTTAAAGCAAAATACGTAGAGTAGCGTAGGGTATTATGGAACATTTTGAAAACTATGTCGATTTATAAAAAAAATGAACCATACTACAACTTTCTCGAAATCTTCTTTTTATATATTCTACGTAATCAAAACAAAACAAAATTTATTTGAAAATAACTTTGAAGAACAATAAATTAAGGCATTTTTGTCAAGTTTGGCCTAAGTGCATAACACAAGATAACATATGCAATGGTTTCAGAGCATGTGGAATTTATCATTTTGATGCAGATGCATCACGCTGTCACTACAGATACGCCTTCTGATTCTGACGATAACATACCTTCAGCAGTGTTGAAGGATTCTACCAATCCAACAGTATTTCTGCAGATGCAAAGATGAATGATGAACACCCTGTTGCAAGGCGTGCATCCACCAAGTCACCTTTTCAGCAATTTTTGCTAACACCGCAATTCAGAAAAAAGAAAACAGCTCCTCGACAAGAAACAATCAACTACAAAGCACACCAAACAGAAAAGTATTGCAACAAAAAAGGAAGTTAAGGACAACTCTAAGGATAATAACTGCTACTGTCAAGCATGTGAACAAAATAAAATGGAAAACATAAAGGCTGGAGGATGCAACTGATTTATTTAATGGAAATGCTTGATTGCTGTGATTTGTTTTAGAAAATTGTTTCTTTTAATGTTATTTCCTTGATTATTTTAGTCTAGGCGTTATTTGGCTCAATGGTGCTTTATAGGGGCCATTGACATAGTTTTTTTTCTTTAACATAAATTGAGAAATTTAGCTTTTTTTTACACCAAAGTCGATTTTTATAAGAAATTCATATGTTTGATTTAAAATAATAGTTTATATTTTACTTGTAACCTTTCTTGAAATATTAAATGAAAAAAACCCTTAGGTGAGCGTTAATTGGGTGACCTACCTTACATTGAATTTTAATCTGCCTTTTATTCATTTTTCCAGACCGAGTACATCAAAAGACGAAGGTATTCACAGTAAGTACTCTATCGCAGAGCAAGATGGTAAGGCTGGGGACTGTAAAAACTATACTAAATCCTGTCCGGATAATATATTAGACATGATATCCGTTCCTGCACTTTCTGCAACATAGATTGCGTGTGTTCAGATTGAACTTCATTCTCAAAAAAATGTGTAATTTCTTTATAAATAGAATTAATTGTGTAACAGATACAAGAGAGTAAATTGCTTTTAAGATTAAATTTCCATAATAAAAATAGCTTCATTGCTTTTAGGAAATTTAATGTTACATATAATAAAAAAAACGTTACTTCAACAAGCAAATATAGTAATCAAATTCCAAAATAAATGCCACCATATGCACTGATTTTACATCCTACCCCCATCTAGGCTAAGGCTGGCTACATCGATTTTAACTTGACCTGACGCAAGGTTAGTTTTTATCCGAAAAAGTGGAGTGCTGTTGCAAAGTATAATTTCTACCGCGCCGTTTCAGAAGATATTCGTGCGAATGGAGGTGCGGATGAAAAAATAAAATTTTCATGTGTTTAACACTTTCGCTGACACAATTAGTTTATAAGCTTTCGTCAGAGAATTACGTGTTAAATTGCAATTGTCCTGAGAGAACTTTTAAGGGGGACAACCGGTGTTTCTGGAAAAAAAACTCGACTTTTTGTTTTTGCACTCAAATGAAGGCGACATGTTTCCTCTATCAATTAAATAAATCCCACTCAAAAATTCACATTTCTTCCGAAACTATAACTCCGCCCTTTTTCTGCACCAAAATTCAGGTAAAGATCCTTTCTACATGCAAAATGAAGTGAAAACTCAAATAAGCGGTAATTTCCTGCAACTTGTCAGGTATCTGTTATGAATTTATATCATTTTAGTTCATTTGTTATTTCGGTTTTAATATATTTATTTATCTGTTCGAGCAATTGAGTAGTTGGATTAGATTTTCCGTGTTGAGTTGCATCAAGTGAAATATAACTAAAAATTTCTTTAAATGCATAGAAGATTTTCACGCAGTGACGTCACGTAAACAAAAATGGTGGAACCTGAACTTGGGCCTTACCAAACTTTTTTCTCTACACAGTCGGTGCACAAAAACACGTCTCGAAATTTGTGTGTTTTTTGCTTCATTTTAGTTGCAACTGTTGCAAGCGATTTGCTAAGTTGTTCCGGTCCTCCGCTTTTCTCTCCTCGAATGATTGAAATTTTGTATGCAAAGTCTACTAGAAAATGGCGAAGCAGTTGCACAAAGAAGAAGAAGGTGATTTTAAGGGACAGACTTTTGGTATGGAGCAATCGGTATGGGATTAGTTATATTTACACTGTTTTTAATACATAAAATCAACATTTCAGAACACTAAAGCTGATGATGATGTTTGGGACGATAGTCTCTTAATAAAGGCGTACTACGAGTCAGTAAAGATTGCAAAGGAGCAACTTGCCAAGAGAATAGCGGAATCTACAAACACATTGAAGGAGAATAAACAGGCGGACAATTGTTCAAAAGGATCGGTTGAAAATGTTTTCAAGGTGGGTGATCACGTCCGAGCCACATACGATGATGGAATAGATTATGAAGCCAAAATATTATCAATAAATAAAAGCCAAGGTACGTGTGTTTTGAAATATGTGGGATATGAAAACGAGCAGGAGGTAGAGCTCAGTCAGCTTATTCCGTCGTGGGGTAAGAAAGCGAGGAGAATGCAATTCATTCAATCGAAGCAGGATCCAGGAAATGCAAAGGAAAACTTAAGCAAGGGAAAGAAGTGTAAAGTAAGGCAGTCTGAAATAGCGGAATTGCCCTTCAATGCCGTGCCACCTCCTCCGCCAATGCCTCCCATGTTAAATGAGCTAACAGAAGATTCTGAGCACCTCTCTGCAATGCTCATGTCATGGTACATGAGTGGGTACTACACCGGCCTGTATCATGGACGACAATTGTGCAGGAGCAAAGGAAAGGCAAAGAAATAAATTACATGTTTTCAGTAAATGGCATTTTTACTCGCTCCCATTTAATTTGTTCCATTCAAAGTGTTTTTTCATTATTTGCTCACTGTTGGAGTGGATTTGTTCTAGTGCGTGTCGCATATCCAATTCACTCACCTTGCTGAATCCGATAGACTTTCCTAATTTAGAAAACAAATTTGAAATGTACCAAAGCATTACAGCGCAATGTACCTTTTCTTTCAGTCCACAAGCCTCGTATTTGTCGCATTACAGCTTCCTTGCATGCTACCCTTATTTCGTCTCCTACCAGAAAACACATTATATAATGGCAAAAGTTCTGCTAAAGCTAACCTGTAAAGCCCCGACATTTTTCAGATAACTCGTTCAGAACATCTTCAGACCATTTTTGGCATTCAGGTAAAAAGAATTGTATAAGACGCTTACGCTCCTCCGCGTTGGGAAGCTCAACCGTAATTCGCTTTTCAAATCGCCGCAGGAAAGCTGCATCAATTTCCCTGAAATATTAGTGATTTCATCAGTAAAGAACTCGTAATACTCATTCAAGTAATGTACGATGGCTTTATTAGGGCTTCGTAGCTCAAGCTAAAGAACAAAAGTTACCCTGATTTATTTTTTCGCGTATTGCATTGGATACTTCTAAACCGCTTGCTATAGTAAATTCTTTTCTAGACCTCAGCAACGAACTTGTATAGCTCATCTCCCGCAATAGTAGCATAACTCAAAAAATTCACTTTATGCTCCGGATCATATTCTATCTATTAACATGCATTTTTTCAAGTTTTGTATATTATTTATATTAATCCGAATGTTTAGGTAGCATGGATTTGTTTTTAAAAAATATGCATTGTTTGAACATTCAAACAGCTCTCTGAACACAACAATTTTGCGCAAATTGTTGCTGAAAACATTGCATGAGTGTTTACACTTAAAGGGAATTTTGCGGCAAATTGTTTTCTGCAAGTGCTTTTCAGAAAGATTTCTTGCAATACTGTATGTACCAGAAATATTGTTTGCGCAATCTTTTACTTTCCTCATTATTTTATTTTTATATAAGTTGTACATTGTAGAATAGTTTAGTAGCAGAATGTCATGTCAAAGAGTAACATGTGCCGCTGCAATTGTTATAACTACTTCAATTAAAAAAAGAAAGAAGCAAAACAACAGGAAAGTATGGGTTAGACAATGGATACATCGCAGACAGGATTTGGGATTTAACCAACGTAAATTTGGAGAATTATGGAATGAAGACTGTTGCACTACAAAGCTTTATGCGTATGTCGCAAGAAGATTTTGAAGTTATTTTTAACGTGGTTGCTACAAAAATAGCGAAGAAAAATACTAAGCTAAGACCTTCTATTTCGGCAAGTGAGCGTCTTCTTTTAACACTTAGGTTTCTAGCCACAGGAAATTGAAAAAAGTAACGTTTTTTTCATTTCATTTCAATTTGTTTTTTAATGCCATCTTTAAACGCTGCATTTTTCGTATTCCACAATTCAGGAGATAATTCATATGTCTCGATAAAATTTTTAATTTCCTCTTTGGTCCAGATTTTTTTTCGCCATGTTCTCCCTTCAAAAATTCTTGCAAAAATGATGCAGTAACTTCCAACTCATTTTGAATGCTGCAATAATATTGCAGAAACCAAAACTTTCTTGTCTAGACTTGCGATAAAATTTCTTGCTGAAAACAGCTGCAAGATTTGCAACAACTTGCGCAATCAGCTTTCAGAACTGTATACACTTGCAAATTTTGTTTCTGAAATCAACTTGCGAAACCTTATTTTCAAATGTACACGGGCCTTTAAAGTTTCTTCTTTTCTGGTTTGATTTGATAGGCATTTTAAATTATTAGGTTTCAACAAAAACAAATATGAAAGATTTTTTGTGTTAAACGTCTTCGGGTAAAAGGCGTGTTATTTCCATTGTATATTGGTGGAACTTTCACCACCCCTTTCAAATGCTATAAAGAAGAAGTGGACCAAATTTCACAAAATTTCATTAATTCTTACACGTTGTAATGGAATTACTATTTGTGAAGTACAGGGAGGTTGCCCTTCTTCAAATTAATTCGTTCGCCAATTTCCAAATTAAAACGTTGGTCCGTTCGCTGGTATCGTATTGACAGACTGACGGGCGGATATGCATAAATCGACATAACTTTCGGTCCTGAGTAGGAATCTAGTAACTTTAATGGGCCTACGATGGCTCCTTCAAGATGTTACAAACGGTAGACCAAACTTATTAAGGTATTTGTTATACAAGAACTGCTCAAGCGATTAAGGGAATGGGATTACACTACAAAATATGGTAAATATTTGGAATTGCTCAAGCGATTAAGGGAATGGAATTACGGTTAAAGCTATTTGAAAAGAGCAGTCATCAATTTCTCAATATGGATATGAAAGTTTAATATGCAATGTTGTATCCATTCAAGTATATATCTAGCAATACCATTAGATGTTGACGTAAGATTCGAGCAGTCGTAGCGTTTTTATCATTAGTTAGTTAGTTGAGAGCTGGAATAAAGATCATGAATTGAAGACACGTGTGGTTTCAATCATCCAATTCAATCACCAATCACAATATCCAAATAAATAAACCCGAAGAAGGTGAACTCATAATTAAGGAACTAGATAATCCTATTATGAATCATTTCACGAAGGCAAGCATAGATTGCTTGCAGGCTTCTAAATTGTAGATTCGTTCATTAGAACGAATTGTGGACTCCAAGTGCGAACAGAATGATTACGTTGCGATTACCGTTAATGATATAAAACTGAAATTGATGTTGAGGACTTCACTAAAAACCTAAATAAAAATATGGAGAATGTTACAAGAATCACTGATCATAGTACAGACCACGTGAAACCAATCATGTCATTGAAATGGATCCCAAGGACTGGCCCATAATAGATCATTCCATGATAATTTTCGCAATCAGGAAGTCTTTGCCGTTGAGATCGAAGTGCGTAAACGACAGGTTAAGAAAACCAAGAGAGAAATCTTTAGGGAAAATGTGAGTTCTGATTTGGACAATAATGGTAACTTAAACTCTCATCAACTAATTGGAAAAATTCAAAAGCTAAACTGGAACCCAGCAAAGACTGCAACAATCAGAACTAGACAAAACAACAAAATGTCACCTGCAATCATCAATAAAATTAGGGAAAGAAGTAAATTATATGCACAGCAAAAGAAGTTTCCAAATGCGATCGGTCTTATGGATGCATACAAAAAGATAAAAAATGAAATTATTTGAGGAATGATAAAAGGGAAAATGAATTACGTAACGAAGGAACTAAATAAACTAGGAAACGACGACATTTTATAAATATTGTACCATCGCAAGTAAAGAAGCTACAAGAAAATTAAGGCACTCTTAAGTTAGACAAGAACAAATGAAATAAGAGAAACCTCAATTTTCGTTCATTCAGAAGCAGCAGAAATCTTATCTTAATTAAAGTCAGATTCCGCCCCGGCACTAGATGGAATAAAACAAAGTAACGTTAATAATCTAAGAGGATGTGATGAAAATAGGTGTTCCACAAAGATCAATACTTGGGCTCCTTTTAAACTAAATCTATATTCAAAATCTTACACAGGCCAACTTGTATGCAGAAGATACTTTGTTATTGTAATCGGGAGAAACTGCTAGCGCAATAGAGAATGAAATAAACCAAGATATTACGCGTTATACTAAGTGACTTAAAGGAAACAAATTAACAATAAATATGGCGCAAACCCATTAGATGGCTTTCCAACAGAAAAACAAATAGCCCCTGGTTATTACAATTAAAATATGAAGAGAAGCCCTGAAAAGAGTCGATTCAATAAAATGTTTAGGAGTAATCATTGATGAAAAAATGAATTGAAATCAACATTTACATAAGAAAAAAATTTCACCGTTATAGAGAATCATGTAGAAAAAAGATTACCTCAATAATTAAGCGGAAATACTACTCTTATGCAAATAATATCAAACAGGAATGGCGATGAAGCTAAACCCTGGGTTGTCAACTTATTTTTGAGGTGGAAAGAAGATTTGAAAGCACAATACAGGCGTAAAAATGGGTAGCATGGGAGCGGAGCTATTATGAAATTTTTACTTATTAATAGAAAACACTGTGAATAACATGTATATAAAATAAAAATTCATGTGTACCATCGAACATCACCTAAAAAGGCACAATGTGATTCCTTCGATTTTATTTTAGCTCTCGCAATATTTTATTTGATGTGTCGCTTATGGTTTTTTACCAGTATCGAATCAAGAAATTCAAAAGATTTAGTTCAACGATCTGATGCTGTAAAATTCACGTTGGAAATTTCAGCCGGCGCTGTTAAGTATATGGTCCCAGACTGGTGTAGAATGCATTCATACTGCCATTAATAATATATACAACATTATGAACTAGTCACAATGAACTAGTGGTTCGATGCAACTTTGCATACATGGAGTCACGAACAGAGCAATAAAATCAAACAGATTTATTTCTACACGTGTGTTATATGATTCGACCGACTTCCTGAGTTTGAAACAATTGACATTCGTAGAAAGAGTACAAAATAAAGAATAAGATGAATAAAACAAGCATAAATCTAACAGAGAAATGCGCAACCATAATAAAAAAGAGGCTACATTTACGATTTGCATATTCAAAGACTAACAGGAAGCTAAAAAGTCTAAAGAATATAGCGGTTCCCATATTTAACAGATTGCCCGATGAAATAAAAAAATGTAGACGATTTCACTAAATATAAAAAAGCAATAATCAAATCATATGCTTATGAAAACAGGAAAGTAGGTAAAATTTAAATTAGAGACATGCTCTTGACTCATACCAGTCCTTGGCTGTCTGCGAAGATGCCCAAAAATCAATTGGAACTCAGGATGAGATAGAACATAGAGATGGTGAGAGTGGATTAAGAGCAGGTAAAAGTTCGTAAAATTTAAAATAAAAAAAAAACATACTTGAAATACATAGACATTTCTTACCAGGGAAGATTTGTTGTGGCTAAGATAAATATCCCTTTATCATCGTCACCAATTCCATCAAGCAAGGATAAGAACTCATTTTTGAACCTCTTAGATGCTTCATGTTGAGAACCACTATCCCTTTTGGATGTGAGACCCTCAACTTCATCAATGAAAATTACAGAAGGAGCATGTAATTTAGCTACTTCAAATAACACCTATATAGTTTAAACAGAGAATTAATCTTTTATTTAAAAAACAAAAATAGATGTACCCTAATCATTTTTTCCGATTCCCCTCTCCATTTGGATATAACTGTACTTGCGCAGACATTAAAGAAAGACACGTATCCAAAAGTCTCTGAACAAAGAGTTTTTGCTATCAAAGTTTTACCACTTCCTAAAAGAAACAATACATGCTTTATACGACAAAACAACAACTAAATTACCTGGTGGTCCATGTAACAAAACCGCCTTCCATGGCTTAAGAGGACCAGAAAATAAGTGCGGTAACTGCAAGGGCAGGATAACAGCTTCTTGAATTATAGATATTGCTCTGGAATTCCCAAATATATTACACCATTTCAGACCATAATCTTTTTTCACCAAATCCCTACAAAGATAAAAAGAATTAATTGCATGGTTTAGATGGCACTTCCTTTTCCTGCCTGCACACAACATCAGCGAATTCTCTCCACTCTCTAGAATAATCTTCATAGTCTTCTAATAGTGGTTTATTTAACTGTAAGCCACTTCCGAATTTTACATCATTTTTTAAGCTAATTTGTGATACTTGTAAAGCTTCAGATAAAGCTGGGCTAAATGCTTCCTCCACAGGCTTCGGCTCATCTTTACGTACTCCCTTTTTGTTGGACGCCGATTTTCGACTGCTTCGACAACTCTTTTTCTCATTTAAATTAATTTTTCTTAATATCCGCGGGTATTTACTAAATTTTAAATGAAAATAGCTACAATATTCTAAGTAAATTGTATCTAAGTCAACATTATCGCAAATTTCGAACTCAGGCTGGAGGTGGGCTTCACTTCTTAAACATGCAGAAGTAGAATTGAAGCCAGAATCTGTAAGAAACTTATCGATAAGATACAAAATATTCCTTCTTCTTGTGGCAAGGTTTCGCTGCTCGTCTTGCAACTGGAAGTAGAAATTCATATAAATAAATTTACGAATCCAACTAAAATTATTTTACAGCACCTCACGAGACATTTTTGACAAAGCGTAAACTTGCTCTGTAATCAAAACAAAATGCCATAGCAACGGAGTTCACTGGACTTAAAACAGCTTACGTGATTTTGATGATTTCTATTACTATTACCAAACAACACTTTCCGAGGGTGATTACCCTTCTTGAAGAGAAAGCGACTTTACAGATTTTACTTCTACAAAACTTTATTCAATTTTTTCACTCATCATTGCGAAAACCTTTACACCGCGGCATCCCGATCATCCATGCACCATAGTAAAACATCAGATAAGAAGCACCGAAGCATATATTTTTATTTCCAGTCAAGTAGTAGACAAAAGGCTCCAAAAATCTAATATTCTGCTTAAGAGAAACTCCATATAACTCTCTGTAGCACCAGCTGGGTTAGCAGTTTCATTCTGCTTGAAGCTTTCGGGTTTTCCCTCTATAAAGTATTTTTTCTGGTTTTCCTTTTTTGCACTTTCAACTTTCAGGACATGTGTACAATTCTTTAAATTTCAGTTTTGCAGAAAGAAAAAATTAATTTAAAAATAAATGTACTCCTATTTGAGCCCTTTATTCCGAAAGTGGTATAAGTCCACTTTTACACCCATAGCAGAAATGAATTCTAAATGGTTTAAAATAAAGCAACACTTCGGTGTTTTTTACTGAAATTAAGAAATGCGACTTATATCACTATCAAAATAAGCGGCTCATTTATAACTGAAGGTTTTTTTAGTTTATGGAGCGGTTTCCGACTACCCGCAGGCTCTTGAAGACTCGCCGCTGCTCAATACTAAATTAGTATACTTTTCTACAATTTATTACTTTTTATATTTTGTCAGATTATTTGTTTGACTTAAAAAATGAATTGGGGGGCACTTGACTCTAACAAAAATTAGCACTTTAAAGCTTAATATTTCGCAAACGGATCCCTGATCAAAAAATGGTTTTCACACACCCGCAATATTTTTGAACGAACTATCCAAAACGACACCACACACCATGGAATAGACGAGAAAAAAAAATTCATCCCCACTTTACGTGTAGGGGAGGTACCCAAAAAAAAATTTGTTTTCAAGATTTTATTTTACTATTTTGTCGGCGTGATTAATATGTATACGCATGCCAAATTACAGCTTTCTAGTATTAAATTTTCCTTTAATAGAAATGCATATTCCGTTATTGATTTTGTAAATAATGCTTAAAACAAAATATTCAAGGCAAAAACACATCCAGACAAGCCCCGTGTGGGCTTCCTAGTGGCGAGATTTGAAGCTTTCCTCACGGAATGTAAAACAAAATAACGTCAAAGGCCAGATGCATTCATTTTTTACAGGACGTACTTTTTTGAGATTTTTTTTTACGATGTGTTGAGTACGGAATAAAATATTTCATGTGATTTAGAATTTCTTCAAAGTTTTTAGCAACATTACAAACAAGTGTTACTTCCAGGCCTCAAGCGAGAAAATCAAACATTGCAAAACGCCTGCCTTGCGTCTAAAGGCAGAAACACGATCAAGCCTTGAGGCTTCCTCAAAGATTCGTCGGGGCCTTGTCAAATTTTTTTTCAGATGCCTTTCAATGCGGCAACACAAAACCAAGCTCCGAGGTGTCCCCGGAAGCGAGTAGCGCTTGTAGGCTTTATGCATTGTTTGAAACTTCTCCTTTGAGGCCTGGAAGACTGTTTTAAAAACTGGGGATTTTGTCACACGGGAGATTTTGTTGGGGGAAATTCTTAAAGGGGGGATATCGTGCCCAGCCGAATAAGAAACTCTTACCTTAACACTTTAACGACGGGGCGACCGCGTTAATTACATTCGCCTAATGTGGGAGGAGAAAGTGCATAGAAATGGGGTGTAAAATAATTCCGAACTTGTAACTAGCATAAGAATAAAAATGATTACATTTTTAATTAGCACGTAGAGTGCCGCAATACATATGAAATTTCTGACCCCACAGACCACAAAATCCTTTTTTTATTGAAATCAATCAAAAAATGTTAAGGGCTTTAATTTTTTTTTATCAAAATTGCATATTTTGATTAAAAGTTTTGAATTTTGCATTAGTCTCAGGCGACCACAACGTTAAATTTTGTACTCACTAGCTGCGTGACACTAGAGTCACACAAAAGCAAAATTGATGAAAACTAACACCATAAGGCGTCATCCGTCGTTAAGGTGTTAATACATTTGGGAAAAATAACCTTGAGTAGGTACTTATTATTCTTTATTACGTGGTTTATCAGGAATAAATTATATTTTAAGAGTAGCTGTATTTTAATTCATTTATAAATTGTTTTCTAATTAACAAAATTGAAATTACGTTGTTTATCTATATATTAATCATTATTATTAAGAACTTCAGATAAAGTCTTAGCTGAAGGGCGATCTTCTGGTAACTCGTTAGTGCAAATATAAAATATCTCAATAACTTTGTTGTACTCACTGGGTAGAGATGAAGCTTCAGGTAGCGGTGGACGGGTTCCTTACAAAATAGCTATTGAAAACCTTATTAACATTAACGATTAAAGTAAATACCTATGGCTTTGTTCATTTCTTCATACAATAAATCGTCTTGGGATGTATCACCATCTAAGTCTTCAGCATTTCCCTGTAATTTCCATGTGTGCGGTGGTATCAAGGCAACTGTTTCATAAATAACCAATCCAAAACTGAATATGTCCGCTTTGTGGCATAATGTGTCTTCTTCATTATCGATAGCTTCCGGAGCACACCATAACGGAGTTCCTAAATAAAATTATATTTAACTACGTAAGCTAAAATCAAACAATTCAAATGCATTTTTACCTATGTAGTGCAAATCAGGATGTGATTTGAAATCTACGAAGCCATTTTCATCTAAGGGTAGACTAACTCCAAAATCACATAATTTGCAAATCTCGAAATTATTTTTAATTAATATATTATGTGACTTAATATCGCCATGCAGCAATCGCGCTTCATTATGTAAATATTCCAAAGCTCTAGATATATCAGCAGACATCTAAATGCAATTCAAAAAAAAAAAAAAACATTCTACAACGGCAATTTTTATATTACGTAAATACATATCGGTAAATCATATTAAGATATGTAGCTTCTACGTTCCATCAGTGAAACTTTATTTAGGCTGCTCTACTTATGAACTTAAAATAGCAATAAATACATCCAGACAAGAAATATATTTTTTTAATTACTGCTGCTTTCTAACAGGAGAACTGATATCTAATCCATTAGCGCCCAGATTTTCCAACTTTTAATAATTTAGCTGTTATTACTACAGACAAATTACTTATCGAACGTAGATTTCAAAAAAAGTTGTAAAAGATTGAAATATTCCTTTCGGTACGGTACCCCTATGATAGCTCCCCTTGGGATACTGGGGCGCTCGAAGGGGAATGTTCCTGACCTGCCGGACTTTTCGGCACTCACACATACCCAAAGAATAAGCAATAAAATAAAAAGAGTAAGAGTAAGCCATGCCACTACGGCATAAAATAACAACAAGGGAAAGGCACAAGAAAAGAGCTGAAGTCACACGATACAGTGAAGAGTCGTGTACAGTTGTGTAGCTGAAAAGGTTTCGGCGCTTAGCAAGACTTAAGAGTAGCGGAGTCAGTAAGTCGGGAGTTGATGTTTGAGCCGGGCGGACGGTTACATAGGTCGATCGACAATAGGGTCTTGAGTGAGGCATCGTGGGTGAAAGACGGTGAAACTTCAGCAGCGTTGACTTGGCGAAAATCGCATCATTTCTATACCTATGTTCACTTTAACGCCCGTGGAAAGGGTCGGGTGTAAAAACGTGCAGATAGTAAAGTCGGAAAAGAGATTCTTGAATCAATCGAGTTTTTATTCACTTCTTCAGGGAAAAATCTGGTCTGCAAAGGAAGTACTAAAGGAGCGCACAATGAAAATTTGCTTCCTACAATTGGTGGAATTTAGGAATTGTACTCCACAGTGTCCAAAAGTAGCAGATTTCTTGTGTTATTGACAATTGTAAAAGGGAAACGGATCCTTCTTTAATAGTGAAATATTTGCCGTGAATTTTCCTCTTGCTTGCCTTAAATTTCTCCCTTGCACGACATATTCATATTTTTGTCTACCAAAGTTGATTCTGGTAGTCTTTATTTTAAAAGAGATAAAAATGAGGAGTATTCGTTTTACATAGAAGCTCTAGGCTTAAAGAAATTTCGTGATAGCAAAAAGGAAGCCCCTGCACATAATGGAGTCAAAACAAAATACTGGGTTTAATGCTATTTTGTTCTTACATTATTTTTAGTTTTTATTCAATAAATAAAATGATGCGTCTATTCAAAGTCAAAGTCGAAATAATGTAGATTTTTTCAATTAATTAATAGAAATAGAAACTTTACTGATTATTAGTTTTATTTTTTGTTAATATTTACTTATTTTTTTAGAAAATTTGTGTTTTTATCAGCGTATCTATACTCTTGAAACGCTAGGAAAACCGATATTGAACCAAAAAACTATTCCATAGGGAGATCATAGAGGTTGAAATTCAAAATAGTCTATTGCAAAGAGTTTTCAAAGCTCGCTAAAATGGCAAAAGTGTGGGTTATGATAAAAAAAACTCTCGCTGCAAAGCATTCTAATAGTTGAGTTGAGTTTTCTTAAAAATATTTCTAAAGAAAATCCGGAATCAAGCTGAAATGCTTCATCACGAGGTATTGAGGTTACATTAGAGTAGTGATAGGCGTCCATGGCACCAAAGCCAAAGGCTCTACGATACACGTGCAAGTGGCGCTTATTCATATAGCGTAGGCCGCTTTTCAATGCCTTTGTGTACAATCAAGCTCGTGTATGGTTTTATGAGATCGCATTTTGTTCGAATAGCGATGAGTGATAGGTGGTGCAGTTGCTTCGAGGAGAGAACAGAGAAGGAGCGGAACAACAGGGCAAATCGCATGCAACCTAGGTGAAAGCAAAAATTGCTGAGCTTGTGCGTGTTTGACAGCATGGATACAAAATTTGCTGGGTTAACCCATGCTGTTAATTTTTACACTGTAAAGTAACCAGGAATTTCTACGTGTTAGTAAGTGAATTGACTTCACTTTTGCCGTTGTTGTTTCCGCAAATACACAACAAAAAGCCACCTATTGAGAATTGAAGAACAATAACCCTAGCGGAAAAGATAAACGTAAGTTCCCTGGTAAACTACACCTTCTTACCAATTAGTGTAGTTCAGCGTAGTTCGAACTACACAAGCGTACTTTGCATGGCCCAATGGAACGCAGCTAATATTTGATACTCCACCTACTCTTATAAATGTGTGTGGTGAAAAAGCTCGTTTTGGAACGAGATCTCTAGTCAAACTTCGCCTTATTGTTTCTGAGAATTTGCTTTTATTTCATTCTCTAAGAAATACTTACAGTTTCATAAGAAAGTATTTGTAGTATGACTTAGACCTCATCAATATTGACGAAACGCGACTCATATTCCGATTATAAGCAGTATGAAGAAAATAACCAAAACTTGGAACTCAACCTGATACATGGAGAGGATATACTATTGACGGTTAATTGAAGTGATGAAGATTTATTTACCGATATAATTAAGCTCTTTTCCAATTTTTTATAAAAAAAGAAGCTCTAATCGTCTAAAGCGTAAGCGTAAACGGTGGCTCTTGGTTTATGCGGCATTGAGTTTGCACCGCAGTGGCGTGTACCGATGGTTTTCTAACATTACAATCCTATGCATGTTCACAAATGCAGCTTCATAAATTTATAAAATACTTATTTTGGTCCATAGTCATCCACGGCATACCTTTAAAATGAAATTAGCCTCCAGAGGACCTGATTGTTCTTCTAATCTTTTTTCTAAAATATCTCCGAGTGATGCATGGCAACATTCTAGAACAAGAGCTTCGACACCATCCTCCGCAACCTTAAATCCCTTAAATCCAATGATATTGGGATGAGTTAATTTCCTGGAAGGAAAATTTTTATTTTTTATTGAAAATGTAACAATAATATCATTCATTGGAACTATGGACGAAAAAAAGACACATACTAAGATGGTGGAATCTTGTACGATTTCAAATCTATGAAAACAATATAAAAACTTCAGAATTACACTTTAGGAAAATCTGAATATCGTGGCAAAAAATTAAGTGAATCGGCCAACTCCAAGTTCAAGATCTCAAAATTAGCTCCTGTGGGCAATGCAACGGTAAATTAAACTCATCGTGGTATGTTGGACATGAATGGCTTAATGTGGCCTTTGCCGTGAAACATAAATTTAATTACATATAACTTTATAACCTTTTTACAATTGTATGATAAAAAGAGCTTATTAATTTAAATATCATCTACTCTTGCTTAACAAACAGAATTAAACAATTTGTTATACACTTTTACCTTTACCGGTACCATCCTGTTTATTTAAAAATATAATAGGATATTTTTAAATAAACGGGACGGAATCGGTAAAGGTAAAAGTGTTTAGTAAAATTTTTTTACAGTGTTGCCAAAGCTCAGGGGATATCCTATGATGC
>QYTT01083724.1:0-11788 GCA_006980735.1 Dasypogon diadema
CCAGAAAATATATTGTATTTACATATATATTATATTTTTGTATGGAAAAATTCGTTACAAGTTTACATGGGTTTCATTTTCATACCAAGTATAGATTTTTAAAGTTTGTTAGTCAAAAAGTCCCCATTAATATTTCATTTAATCAAATATTTTTGCAATATTAGCTCTTAAGTTCTCTTTTGATAATCATTTTTATAACAGTAATGCACGGATCTTATACTGAATTTCAATTCACTTCAGTGATCAATAGAGCTATTGGCTGGATATAATACACAATAAGCATGGCATTCTGATTAAAATTTCAACGTTGATTCCACCATTTACTTAATTATCGATTGGGTACATTACGGAGTACTTCTAGATATTATTTTAGGTTTCTACACTATCCTGAGGGATTACAGCTTATGATGGATAATATTAAATTTAACGTATATAAAATTCCTATTAATTACATTATTCTTCTATAGAAATCGATACGAAATTACTTTGCAAAATGCCATTTTAACATTTTGTACTAGAACGTGTTTTTCCCCATTGTTCCGGGTTCCATATCAGGAAATCTATAAAGCTTTACGTGTCCTTTAAAGGGAAAAGTGACTTTTAAAAATTTTCTGTAGCCCAGAAAGTCCAACAGTGACACCATAAATGGCAAATAATTACACATTAGGGCGTTTGGCTCACCCAAAAAGCTATGAAATATCCTCTGCAAAAAATTAGTAAAAGCCCCAACGGTTGGGAGATTTAACTTCGCTTACTTAGGCGAAATGATAATGAAAGGCCTGGAGTTGTTAATTTTGCCTGTCATCCTTCTGAATGATGATTGATTGTGCCGGAGATAGTCATCAATTCCAATTTTCTTTACGTGAAAAGGAAATGGGAACTCGACGATGGTAAGAGTAAGACTCGCGGAAAAGCTTAACGTGTTCACGTAGGTAATAGAGTTTTGGCATGTTCAAAACTTAATCATTTTAAAAGACTGAAATCTGTATTGTTCGACTTCTAAAATTATATTATAATTATTTGCACAAAATGATAAGAGAGTGTGTTACAGCTTTTACTTCCATACTAAACTATCTTAAAAACTGCGACTGTTTTGATCTTTTAATATCATCCCTATCCAAATAATTATTATATGTATTCTACTTGTTATTATAAAAAATAAATTGTTCCAACGCTAGGGACCACGTGCATAAAATTGAAGCAAATACCTATAGAGTTATAAGAAAGCAAATATTTTAAATTTTGATAACAAGCCACAAACTTTTAGTAGTGGTTCTTATTATCATTTTATGCTGCTTACTGTTGGTATAAGGACTTCGCATCTCACATCTTGCAATTCAATGATTTTTGAGTCTGGACTGAGGAGGATATTTAAACCTAATTCAGAAAAATGTCAACGTTATGATCTTTTTCTGAAAGATTCCTTTATTAAAGTAAAAACTTAATTTGGTGAGATATTTATGAAGCAGAAACAACGATTCTGTATCTTTTACTCTTTTTTTATTTCAAACAACAGAAACCATGTCAAAGAGCAAATTACTCAGACCAAAATTCAAATCTATTTGAACTGATCTACTCCAATAGGGCAAACATCTTGGTTAGCTCAATTCCCCAGTTCGTGGTAATGGACATATTGCTTCATAAGCTTAGTAACAATATGGGAATAGGTTCCCAGATATATACGGATGTCTTTGTTCCGCATGTAAAATATAATGGTACTGTCTGTTTAAACTAATGAGAGGGCTTAAGGGGGAACATCACTGTGGGGGAGGTCAAAAAACCGATCTTTGGTTTTTTGCATTTTCTTAAAGTACATACTTTCAAGAATATGTCAACAAATTTGTATGTTAAAATTCGTAAATATGACGAAGTTATATCCTTTTTGGTGCGTGCAGGTGATGAGGTTGTTCCCTGCTGGTGTACCTGCTTTGTTCGGAGTAATTCCCCTCGCCTCTCTTGTGTCAAATTCTCTTTATCTACATCCAAGATCTGTGAGGATGACAACGACGACGGGGGAGAAGGATCGTCTTATGATCCCGGAATTGACGAAATTTTGTAAGTAAAAAAATTCCAATTTTTTACCAACAAAACACGTACTTAAACTTTCAATCGCACTTTTCTCGAAAAGACTTTTTCGTGTTAACGAAAATTCGATCGTAAAAATTTTTTATCCAAAATTTTTGTAATCGTAGTGGCTAACGTTAAGCGTGGCCTTTTTTTTATTTCGAAAACTGCTATTTTTACGGCCGTTTGAATGAAGAAAAGTTTTTTGAAAAATTGAAGTTTTTCTTTAACATGTCGGCATTTTGTGAAAAAGTAATTTTAAAAAACGGCTACGCTTAACGTTAACTATATTGATGGAGATTAAGAAAATATATCATTTTCTTTTTTTCAGTTGAACCATACCGGAGATATTCACACAACCGTTGGGAGAGGAATTTTTTACAGATCCGCATTTTCCTATACATATCCGTCTTAATTTGAATTATTTTTTTGCACAAATATACTTCAAAGTATCCTAGATAACATATCCTTCCCCAGCCCTTAAATAGTTCACTAAGTTATAAAAAACAATTCTAAAAGAAGGCCCTTTTCGGGCCTGTCACAGGAGAAGGTGACGGTTCAATTTAGAACAACAAATATGGATTTTTAAAGTCGATTTTATTAAATTCAAAAACGAAAAAATGGTTTAAAGCTAAACAAATGAAAATGAATCAAATTCAAAAGAAAGGATAAATAAAAAGTAAAATAAGCCAATATTAACAACTCAAAAGAAAAATGATAATAATGATAAAACTAAAATTCAAAGTCAACAACAAAATGAGAGAGAAAAAAGAAAAGAAATGAATGAATCAACTCAAATATTGATGAAGAACTCAAAATAAATCCAAAACAATAAGGGTATTAACGCTCCGGTGTATTCGGCCTTGTATTTGAGTATTTGGTGTAAATTTTCCGTTTCTATGAAAAACTCTGAAATTTACAACCTTGTATATTTGCAACACTAAATACAATAAAGCGTGAATACCCTTAATGATGTTGTAGCAACCAGACAACGCTAAAAATTAATCTGAAAAAGAAAAAAACAAGTTAATAAAAGGAAAGAAAGGAGTTATATTATAATTCCGGTAATTCCCCTTGAATTGAATTGGGAATTAATTTGCTTCCCGAAAAAATGCCGGCTTCAAAGCTACCTAGAAACTGCCTAGGTGTTGGCTTTAAAACTGCCTAAGCGTTGGCTTCAAAAACTGCCTAAAGGCAATTTAATACTAGCACTAAAAGAGGAATGGGATAAGATTAAAGATGCAGAACAAAAAAGCTAATAGAATCTATGCCTGAAAGGTTGACAAAGTCATTAAGAGAAAAGGAATGCCCGCAAGGTTCTAAAGTAGGTAAACACTAGTTAAGAAAATTATTAGAGTAAAAGTTTCAGATAGAATTCATTTTTTAGGCTATAAGTGAGCGAATACTTTTGGCAGGCAAAAATTTGATATGAAGTAGTTTTTGTTTTGAATACAAAGGAAGATGAAAGGATAATTTATTTTTATTCATTTTCATTTGGTTCAAAATGCTGTATACACCATTTCAGATAACCTGCAAAAAGTAGCATCTACAAAAAAAACCACTTAAAAGCTTTGGTGCGATCCACATTCTCATATTTGTATGTAGATCATTTGATAATGCTATATGAGGTACGTTCACTTTTGTAATTAGCGTGAAAAGTTAAACTATAGACTTGTATTCCGTAGTATTTAGGAAAGAATTTTCTGATTACACCTTTGGCCGTACAAGTATCGACACTTGTTATAAATGCGACAAATTGAACGCCCAAAATAGAGCCGCCAGTTCTAAAATTCAGAAAAAGCCTTTAGAATCTGACCTAAATATTCATCAAGGAATGGCGATTCAAGCGCAAAATTTTCTTAGGAGTGAAGCAGCTGACCCTGAACTTCTATTTAACTGGAAGAGGAGGAAATGAAATAGCCTCGAGCTTCCTAAAGGTTCTAATCAACTAAACTTTGGAAAAGCAGAACAAAATAAAACCTGTATGATAGTTTTTGCAATGATATACTTGGTGGAAAGGAAATATTTTACTGAAATCACGATGAAATTTTTGGTGAGTGGTCACAGTTATATGCTATCGTGATTTTGAAAAAGAAAAAAGGTTACTCGGGCTTTAATTCCTTCAGAGCTGCATGGTAAGTTAAGCTAAGGTGCACAATCCATTCATCCATTCCCTAAAGTGGAGATCGAGGATTTCTATAACATATCTATAAATGCCAAACGCTATATTTATACTTCGAAAGTTAATATAAGTAAAGCAACTTGTTTGCAAGTTAGTAGTTCCAATCTGAGTGAAATTCGGATAAAATAAACATTCAACATATTAAAAGAATGGAAACAATTTCCAATTTTATGTAAAGCCAAAACTTTAACAGCTCAGAAAATCGGACCTCACTCTGTAAAGTGAATAAAATAAGTTCAGAGAAGAAAAAGGATTTATTAGCCATGACTGACCCCTTGGATGAAAAATATAAACAATCATACAAGGATGACGTTTACTTAAAATTTAATATTTCTAGCTATTAAAAATTGTTTATGAATATTATTGTGGCATACATACATCATTTTCAAATTAATCTACATGGCACTTACCACATTTTAACTATCAAAAAGTGGCCCTTGCAACTCTTTTTAAAAGCTATATTTTTCACATATTTCATTGGAAAGGAATTTATTTTTGTTTTTAAAACGTTGCAATGTATTCCATTAAATACTTTTTTCTGCACGACTGAATGAATTAAAAGCTAGCGCGAAAATAAAACATTTTTTCTCTTTTATTACTAAATAAAATTCTTGGCACTTTCAGCATTCTCAATTTAACTCCTTAATTATAAAAATAAAATATACTTTCTATTGTTAAAGGAAAGGTTTCTTAAAAGAAATGTCATTTAGGTGTCCGCCTCTGATTTTTTAAATTTTCGGATATATTGTAGTACTCGGAAAACTAAACGACACATATTTTTTTATCAGCCTAAAATCGGCTCAAAGGGGGAAACACCTCCCCCAAAAAACTTTTGAGTACTTGGTTTACTTAACATCCTGTAACTTTTTTAAAAGGTACCCTGTGAAACAGCTTGGTATGTCACTTGAGAGTGAACTCTCTGCTTGTTTCAATGAATCCCCCCCCCCCTCTCTCATCAAGATAAATTCAATTTAATACTTCTAAAATAGGGAAAATTGCCAGTAATTTTTGCAAGTTTTATTAAATTCCAGAGAAAATGCCTCAGTAGCATGTAATTTCTTACAGGAACTTAGATCCTCTATAGCTTCCTATTTCATTTGATACCTAACACATACCTAGGTAACCGTCATAATTCTGGAGATATGTGTGATTGTTTACATATATTTCAAACAACTTTCATTAAAATTAAGAGTTGCATAACTTATTTTCTGTGTTCAGTAGAAAATCGGAGGCGGACACCCAAGTGACGTTCTTTGTTTGTAGTTTCCGGTAAGCGAATACTTTTGATACTTCCTGCAGCTGTTCTACTTTTGACAATTTTTTCAATTTTCTTGTTCCACCGGAACGAAATGTTTTTTAGTTGTTATTTGTTAAATCAATTCAGAGCACTTCTTTTTTTAACTATTACAATATATATTTGATGAATGGGTAATTAATATTTAACAAGTATTTTATGTACATCTTGTAAATAGTTACCATTGGAAATTTTTATGCCCTACATGATAGATAGGGTATATTAGTTTTGATCCAACGTTTGTAACGCATAGAACTAATAATGCTAGAGCAGAGTGAATTATATATATATGCTCAGAATGTTAAAGCAAATCTATTTAAGCATGTGCGCCTGTCCGTTCGTCCATCCGTCCGTCCGTCTGTATACACGATAACTCGAGAACGAATTGAGCTAGAAGGCTGAAATTTGATATATATTACTCTCAGAAAATTAGTAGATCTAAGTTCGAAAATGGGCCAAATCCCCCCAATCCTTCAATAGGCCGCCATAATTGGGTATAATTCAAATAGCGAACAACGTATAACTCCCAAATTTAGTAAGGAGGAGTTTTATGAGACGCTTAACCAATAAAATGAAAATCGCTCAAATTCTCCCACTCCTTGTTCGGGTCGCCATATTGAATTTTTGTATTATTGGACATACTTCGAAAGGGAAGCAACTTACCACTCTAAAATCTTGTATAGATGAGTTTTGTGAGATTCCAAGTCAGAAAAACAAAAATAAGCCATGTATCACTCTAAAATCTTGTACAGTAGAGTTTTATGACATGAATTATATTTACTTCATGTAAGGTATCAAGTAATCAACCTAAGGCTGATTATGTATTTTATGTTTCAATAATTATTGTGAATTTGTTCTGATTTGTTTCTACAAAAACTTAAAAATAAAACGAAATATTTTGGTTCATTATTTTCTTTCAGACTTAGCTTTTGATTTTAGAATTCCCCCACCAGAGGTAAGGACTCTCAAATCAACGGCTCATCGTTTCTTGGAAACATATACAATTGTTTTCTAAGAACAAAGGGTTTGATTTGATTTGCAAAAGGTTGAGTTTAATTTTCAGAGGAGTGGATTTGATTGGCTGAAGGGTGAATGTGATTTGCAAAAGGTTAAACTTGATTTACAAAGTGGTGAATTTGGAGTGCAAGTCCAAACCAAGTTAAGCAGAGTTTTCAGTTTAGTATTCAAGAGGAATTAGTGTAGCGCGTTGTTTTTATTTAAGTGCAGTCAATACCGGAACACAGCACTCAACATATAAATTAAAATGTTCTACCTGTATCTCATTCATTAGGCAGAAACAAAATAGCTTCTTTACAGTATATTTGTACCAAATTTGAAGCCTTTAGGTTAATGCGTTCTTGAATTATCCCGGACATATTTTTACGTACATTTTTAAATGTTACAAATGTTTATTACTCTACATCTAGGGTACTAAAAAGACCTTTTAAGTCATTGCGATTTTCTGATGCATAACTAATTCTCTGAGATTCCTTTTCTCCAATTACTAATAATGTACATACTAATTATATTATACAGTGTAAACCTACATAAACATAAATGTAGCAACACGACTTAAGCTCATCACGAACATGACTCGAAACTCTAAATAATATTATCCAAATATGCCTCTGGGTGATATGGCTCATATCCTGCAATTAAACGGAATATTCAAAACATTGCCCAAGAATAATTTGGATTCAAATCACGGCCAGTAATGCCAGAATATAGACGTCAAAGGGCTGAACAATAAATCTGTATCCTAAACTCCATGGAATCCAAGTTCAAAGCGTTCATACAGAATCAATTAACCTCCCACCCACAAAATTTTGGGAGTCAACGAAACTTTTAAAGCCATAAATTTTGTCGCATCGAATGACAAATAGGTGGCCATGGGATGAGGTAATCTGCGTCTGCCGCGTGGCTAATCCCTACCCATAAATCCAGACTTAACATTCTGTTTGGCTTCACTTCAGCTTTGTACAGGATGTACCCAGGCCCTGTAAATATTTACGAGTCGATGCTGTACGATGGTCGGCAACTTGCGGGAGTAGTCCTGATATGCACAGAGTTTGAGAGCCAACAGGTCATTTGGAATGCACAGAGGGATGACACCAGGATATTTACCTAAAATACCCATGAACACTACCATCGGGAGTGACTAGAACCACGGATGTGGTCATTGTGCGAACACAAAAGGACTCGTAAATTGGTTTTTGTCTGCTTGAGAGATTTATGACACGATCAGTGTGCAGCACTATACACAAAATCCCTATTCCCAGGTGGCGGAACTTGTAATTGACTTGAATGGAGGAACACACGTGGAAATGCTTTTCGATTGTTGTTTCGGAAAAACTTTTACGGTCCTGGAGGTATTGTCGGAAGGAAATCATTTTGATGGTAAGTCAATGGGAAAATGTGTACATATAATAGGAATGAAGCTTACTGTGGGAAATTTCACAAAGACCAAGTGTAAACCTATAAGTATGTAGAGAAGAATAAATCTATTGGATTTTCATAAATTTCTGCTCTACAGAATAACGAAATCTTTTTCAATGAGGCGTTTGGAAGGAAGGGTTTAAAACGGTACCTACGTACTTTTATACCATATACTCATGGGTACATATGAGCGGTTTATTATGAAAGTAGTTTAAGTCAGATTTTACAATTTGTAATTTAATTCATTTAATACCTTTTTTGCAGGTATTGTAAAAGTGGACTTAGGCTACTTTCAAAATAAACGGCCCATATATTTTGAAATTGATTACGCCAGTGAAACGGAATTCCAGCTTTTTCCATTTTAGAAGATCGTGCACTACCTAGAGTTTCAGAAATTGGGATGGCTCTTAAGGTTGCGGTAACTTCTTTCTAAAAATGATATTTTTTTAAACTTTTCATTATTCCATAAATATTTAACAATTGCCAAATTTCTATATTTGGCATTAGTCCTCCAGGAAATGTCAACCCCTTCTATCAGTTTGTAATGAAATTTTAAAATAATGGTGAAAGTTAGAATGATAAGATATAATAATGACCTGTTCTGTCCTTTTTCTTTTGCTTAACTTTGCAATGGGTCTGCATATTGAACTTCACTCGCCCACATAAAAACTCAATGAACTAATGCAAAAATTTCATAAAATAAGAAAAATTCAAATTCGGGTACTTATCAAAACGAAAATCAAACAAAGTTATTAAAAAACGTACTACTATAAAAAAGCAATAAGAAAGATGAACGTTCTTTGAACCGAAACAATATCCGAAAATCATTATATAGACACAAAAAGCCGGTAGGTGACTGCACATTCTGCATAACTTGCGGTAGCATTAGTTGATAGCACACATTCAAATCTCTTCCATTTCTTCGGGATTTATTGGACATAAAAGTTCTGGAAAATTATACAATCTTCGTACTTTTACTGAAATTTTAATGGTTCCCGGCCAAAAATGTAGTGTAAATGTGTAATCATTTTACATGTTTTATAGAAATATCCTTGGATATTTGGACCTCGTGGACCAAAGTTCGGCTAATATCATACGAAGTTCGATATATTCAGCGCGTAATATGGGGCTCCATCTCAATTAACAAAAACATGAGTCTAAACAAAATTTCACTGTGGTCGATTGAAACTGTGACTTCTACAGATATTAAAAAATAAAATATGTACAAGGACCTGCATTACACTGCGTAACTGGGTTTTTCCCCAAGGATGTCGTAATTAGAGGAAGAGCATACGCTGAGTTGGAATAAGGCCTAATTACAATGTTAAAAGCTGTGAAAATCGCATTACTATTATACATTCAAAAACTTGCTTGTAACGGCCTAGAACTATGTAGAGAAGACAGTTTCCTTCTGGAACGTCTGATTCGGAAGCATATGTCCGAACTAAGCAACTGAGGAGAGCGTAGGGATAATTTAATCAAAGAATCCAGCGCTTTATTCATGGTAGAGTTGGCCAGAGAAATGTTAAATATAGGTAAACGATGAGTCATGAATTATATAAATTGATCGGTGTTCTAACTATAGTTAAAGGGAGGCTTTTATACACACGCCAAAAATTAGACGAAATTTGGGAAAATCAGTTTTTAGAAAAATTTAGGAGTGTTTCAATCCGACGCACGGTGAGATCATTTCATCAGCAGGGCTGCGGTCTGATCAGTTTAAAGAAAAACACTCACTAAAGCTCCCAGAAATTTTGTCTCTTATCAGCTTGTTTTAAACTACAAGCATAAATTTTGTCTAGAAGAAAAATGAAATTTGCAAAAACCCATATGAAGAAGTATTTCCAATTTTTCGTATCTTGAAAAAATTCCCAAATAACAGGAGAGCACTTGATGGAAATTAAATTGTAAAAATTAAAATATAGAATTTTTTTCTTGTTAAAGTTCCACTAAAAGAAAAATTTTTTAAGATGGCAATAGCTAGGCAAAAGCCAACATTTAAAAATTCAATTTTGATTTTTGAAATCTAAGTTACTTCAAGCGTTCTTTATCTATTTTTCAACATATGAAAAATTATGAATACTTCCTGAAATGGGTTCTTGCAAGGGAGTGATACGATATACTGTTTTCTCAAAGCCCGTTGTTATGCGCACCTTCTTCACCTGTGCGCGTACTTCCCCGGCACACTTTTTGTGCCACTGCCCGTCACTCTCGGGGAAAAGACTCAGGCACCTGGGATGCTACTTCCTTGATGAACTGTATCAAGCAGGCGAAAAAGGATGGGAGCCTATTCAGGCTTTTACTAAGTGGACCGGGTGGCTGGGTCAGTGAATGTTCACTAGCTACCCATGGGTAGTATTGGGTGGATGAACAATGGGCCTAGTAGTGGCCTCGTTCCGAGATTCTCTGAACCTCACACCTTAACAAAAAAAAAAAACTTCCCCGGCCAGCGTTGGAAAAGGGCGGGTTTGCCGTCGGCTTCTTCACCTATGGGCGCTACCTGGTTTTAGAGTCCACGAACTCTTAGTTCCACCAAACAAAAAGTCACTCGACCAAGATAAAAATAAGAAACCACAAAAATCCACTTCACTCACTTTAATTTCTACGGTGGTATTTACAAAAATTTCAAGTTGGCCGGCAAGGTAGTGCACTATTAGAGTCGGAATCTTAATTAAAAAGAAAAGAAAATAAGCAATAAAAGAACGAAGAAAAGGTATTTATCTTTCAAAATCTTCTTTCCTGTGTTATCTCCTATCCCGGCCTACTCCACGGCCTAACTCCTTTCTCGGACTTGCTTCTCATGGTGTTCCTCCTTCACGTCCACAATTTCTTCCTCATGACTTTGCCTCTATAATATCTATCACTCGTCCCTCGTAATTTTCTTGGTGATCAGATCAGCAATTTTCTTGTCTTCACAACACTTTTCTTTCTTGTTTTTCTATTCTGCTAAATTTTCGAATCGCTTGAATCAGTAATTTTGCGGCCCCATTTCATTTTCCTAGGAAAATTCATTTTGGCGAGATATTTGCGAAAATTTAAATTTTGATGTTTCCGAACACATTTTTTGCAAATTTCCAAATTTAAGTAATTTTTGGGTTCAAATTGGCTTCAGGTCATGCTTCGGGTTACGGGCGGCTCGAAACAATCTAGATTTCTTCGTAGAAAATGAAGTTCGTTGTGCAAATGCGCTGTTTTCGTAGTGAGTGATGAGGTTAAGTGCATTTGTTTGTGTTTTACGCCTGGAAAAGGGGTCAGACCGGGTAAGTTTCATTATATTCTTAATCCTTTCCATAACGCGATTCTGATAAGTACCTTTCTTTTGTTTTCAGCTGAGTCTATTCGCCATAAACATGCTCTACCTTTGGCCGCCTCCCATCGATCTACAGGTAAGCAGATATTTCCAGCTATTTCAGTATATTACTTATTATTTACTTTAATAACCCTAGTTCCTACTGATTTCGTCACTAATTCTAAATCTATTAACCCTCTTACAATTTCTAAACCTATCTTTATTCAATCCACCCATGCTCACCTATCCTATATACATTCCACCTAATCCTAATCCTAATTTTATTGTAAAATTCATCCTTTTAATTATTCCTTCTGAGGTAAGTTTGTTTGCTCCACTTTATATGGTGATAAAACTATTTAGCCATTGGAATTTCCATGTTCAGATAAGTTTCCTATTTTTCCATCTCCTAGGTGCTCTTTAGGATTTCGAAGGGTAAGCAAAATTTTTCGCGAGGGTGAATTAAAGAGGAATACGCCAGTGCCCCACAATCCCAGAGGACAATCGCTTATAGGTAAACTTT
>QYTT01083724.1:11808-47422 GCA_006980735.1 Dasypogon diadema
CTCCCATCGATCTACAGGTAAGCAGATATTTCCAGCTATTTCAGTATATTACTTATTATTTACTTTAATAACCCTAGTTCCTACTGATTTCGTCACTAATTCTAAATCTATTAACCCTCTTACAATTTCTAAACCTATCTTTACTCAATCCATTCATGCTTACCTGTTCTATAGACGTTCCGCCTAATCCTAATCTTAATTTTATTGTAAAATTCATCCTTTTAATTATTCCCATCGTTTCTACTACAGAATTTTCATATTTCTGTTAATTCTTCTACACCTATTAACAATTAATGCATCCTATATAACCTTATCTGATTTTCATTTAACTAACTCTAATTTAAATCGCAGGTGCTCAATACCAAGACGTCAGTTCCACACCAGGCAATTGATTATATCTGAGATAAGTTTGTTTGCTCCACTTTATATGGTGATAAAGCTATTTAGCCATTGGAATTTCCATGTTCAGGTAAGTTTCCTATTTTTCCGTCTCCTAGGTACTGTTTAGGATTTCGAAGGATAAGTAAATTTGTAGCGAGTTGGGTGTTTTTCGATTTATCGCGTATTAAAATAAGGTTCACACTCCTAAAAATTTCAAAAAATTCAAGAGATATGAAAACCCAATTCAAAAATTCAAATCAAATTGTAACCGTTTTTTTTTTAAACTTTAGTCCAAGTTCGAAGTGTAACAAAATGGCTTTTGAAAGTTATGTCTTCGCATGCGCGTGGGGCCATGTTGGGCATGAGTTTCCAAGAGGGAGTGGGTTTCTGCTTGAAAGAGAGACCGCAGAAAACGTGACATTAAAAAAAAAAAGAAAATTAAAAGTTAATGTATTTAAAATTTTTTAAATTTGGTGAGGTGCAGTAAATAAAAGAAAAGAAATAGTTGCAAGCCAAAAGAAAATAAATTTCAATAAAAGAGTGCATCATTTTGTACCTAAGTTTTCCCCACTAGGGTAAGTGAAGTTTTCATAGTTTAGATAGTTATAAGTGGTAGGAGTATATTATTGTAAAGATCTTTATGTGCAGGGTTTTTGATTAGTGCATAAAGCAAGAAGGACATTAAGTGATGATACGGATGATTAACTCGGCGAATTACGGCAAACCATCAAGGACCAGAAATTTCTGCATAGCAAATTTTCTCCGCCATGGAATTACAACAGTTGCGTAGCGAGCTGCATTGGAGGACGACCTATTAGGTAGATAGATTATTTAAGTGTCCAGTTTATTTTCTATTTATTGCTGCATGTTAGGATAAAATCTTGTTAAATTATTTGTAATTTGTAAATTTTAGATAGTAAACGATTATTGGGTTATGGTGGCTACCAAGGTAGGTGTAATTTTATTGTAAATATTTTGTGAGATCACCAAGGCAATAATAAGGTTATACAAGCTTATTTACTAGAATCAGTTAATTGTACCCGGAAGATCTCGTGCGTAAGGTGACCTGTCGCTCAAACGGCTAACAGGTAGCTACCCTATACTCCGTGCCAAAGATTATAAACTCTAGAGCCGATTGAAAACTACCTAGGCACGTTACAAATTTTTCGTAACATTGTGTTGCAACTGAGATGACACAAGGATGAACCAAAGAGGAATACGCCAGCGGCCCATAATCCCAGCGGACAATCGCTTACAGGTAAACTTTTGCTAATATTGATATCTGGAAAATAAATCAGAAATTTCCTTGCAGAATCAAGTTTAGACTAGGGCGACATAAAGGGAACATTCTATTTCTAAATTGTCCTTCGTAATCATATTCCTTTAAGAAAATATATGTTCATTATAATAATAAGTGATAATAAGTGAACTAACTCTATATAAGTAATATTGCTTTCAGGCAACAATACCAACCTGTGGAAAGCTTGTTGATATTAGGACTTGTCTGCGGATATATTCATTTAAAAGAAGTTTTAAGATACTATAAAGAATCATATAGTAGCTTTAAAGACGTTCTTCTGAAGAAAATTGGAAAGTGGTTCCATCAAAACTATATCAGTGGGAGAATTCTAGACTGTTGATACTAAAGACGAAAATTATTTTCATTAAATCGGCCGCCGGTTTATTGAAAGTAATTTTCGTCTTTAAACGCAGGATTTTGAGAAACGTGATCTTAAAAAAAAGGATTTTTGAGGATGGGATTTTCTAGACAAGGTATTTTGTAAAACGGGAATTTGGGAAACTTGATTTAAAAAACGGTATTTTAAAAAGCGATATATCGTACTCAACACTTTCTGCAAATTTATTTTTGTTCTGCAACATTATAATTAATTTACGGTTTAAGTGAAACACGTGTATCCATAACAGAGTAACTTTAATGCATGTTAAGCTATTCAACAATTCAGTACAGGCTGAGCGATCTTACTTATTTAAGCCTGAACCTACCTGTGATATCTGAAACTCTGATATAGTCTAATCATTTGTTTATACGTATTGATATGTAGTTCTTAGTTATCACATGTAATTCTTTAATTATATAACATCTCCCCATTTCAGCACAGTCGCTAAATATAAATTCATAAAAAAAGATATTTGTAGTTTTTTTTAAAATCTATATTAGTATGAACAAATTTATAGTTCTAAAGTTTAAATATTCCCTATGTGATATTTCTTACTTATACTCTATTAATTCTTGATTATAAGTTATTCTAAATAATTCCAAGATATTTTTTATCTATCCAGTGATTTAACTTCACGACCTAATTTTATCACGTAGTGTTGGAGTTCAAGTAAGTTCGTATTCGTATTTGTGCCAGCTCTGGCTGAACCACCCCCTTCTCTACTAATATTGTTTGGCAACGTAGTGTTTGTACAGTGAGTTGGAATCAAAGTAAATTCGATTTACACTGTGGTTCCAAAACTGAAGGCAGACGATGTGGCATGTTTCTGCGCAAAACCTTATTTTCTTCAGTTCGTACAATATAAGAACGTGGGCTTAGATACCTTCCTTCAACCCTAGCAGACTTCCACACTTTTCCCTTTCTGTATGTAACATTTCCACCATTACTTAGGCTTGTTTCTTTCTTAGGCTTAATTTTTCTGGCATGGCATTTTTGTAACGATATTGTTTTTTTATCTCTTCGTCTACATAGCTGCAAGTTTTGGCTTTAATATATTTGATTTAATTAGACTTTTGGTTCTAAGACGCCTACTCATAGTCATTTGTGCTGGACTATAAGGAAGTCCACTAACAGCGGTATTGCGATAAACCAACAAAGCACTACTTACATCTTTATTATCCTCAAAACAATTTTTCATAATATTTTCGCCAATATATACCGCTCGTTCGACAAGACCATTTGAACGTGGATATAAGAGACTTGATGTGGTAATTGAAAAATTCCAGTCTTTTGCGATTTGTTTAAATTAAAATGAAGCAAATGGCACATTGTCGGCAACAAGGACCTTGGGAATGCCATGGGTGGAGTAAATGTCCTTTGATTGTTTAATAACTTCAGAGGCAGTTTTATTTTTCAGTGTTCTTACTTTGAAACATTTGGAATAATAGTCTATGAAGACGAGATGTGGAGCCTTCCCAAATTCAAAAATATCGCAGGAATATTAATTCGACTTTTATAAAAAAGGAGATTGTTTTCTATGCATATGTCTTCTCTTAAAAGCCAGTATTATTTCTTTATAAGGCTACCAACTTTTTTAGTATTAACAGGCCTCCCATTACGACACATTTCAATAAGCTTGAGACATTCCAGATCGTTTTGAATTACATCTTGTAATTGTTTAATACGGTTATTACTGACCTTAATTGAATGTGTGGTGTCATTTAATTCAGGATCAACTTCATCTGAAATGTCTTCACAGAATGACCTTGAAGGTAAAAAGTGTTACCTTATTCTCTGAAGCAAACCCGTTGAGCCTCTGTACACATTCCATCCTTAGGAATGAATTCACCTACGTCCGATCAATGCATCTGACTAGGGCTTGATTGTCCAGTGCAACGAAGATGTTAAGGGCCCTACAGACGGTCAGACATGTAAGCATGATGACCATGTTGTCCCACCAATTTGGCTTGACTGTTTCTAGGCTTGCATGATAGTGCGACACACCATGTGTCATGTTGCATGATGAAAATCAAACCAGTTTGATTTTTTAGGGGCGGACCTTCTTGTGTTGCATGAAGTATGATCGTGCGTGGCGATGTGTGACACACATCCTTCAGTCTTTTCTTGGATTTCGTGACGTTAGGAGATTAAATTAAAATATTTTTTGCAAAAATGGCGGGAAATGACAATGATGCTGGACAACATTTGCACCAATTGCATGAAGAAAATTGAGATGTGTGACACACTTAAGTTGGACAATATATCTGACCGTCTGTAGGGCCCTTTACGTTCTCGTAGACCACACGAACCACACTCAGCATTTCTGCATGGTAAATAGAAGTGAATCTCCCTAGACTAACATAACAGGATAAATTCCAGTCTTCCGTCAAGATCTTTGCACCTACCCTGCCCTCAGTCATAGATCCCTGCGATAATACAAACGTCAATACAAACCGTATAGATGTAATTGTAAAAAGAAGAAAAAATTAATACCCCAACAAGTAACACATATCCCTCCAAAATTACCTGACCTTTTTATATCAAATGTCTTTTATTTTAATACCTTGCATAACAAATAAGGAAATTTGAAAATTAATCTACCCAAATCACTCATGCGGAAGTTGGGCTGCGGTAAAATGCATGCATTGACAACCGAAATATTCTCAATGCAAAATTGGATCGATTTTAATTTCAGAAGCATAATGCCATCCATTTTATGCTATTTATTTGAATAGGACACCCGGGTGAACATTTATCAATTTATTGATCAATTAAATTAATTGTATAGCCACAATGCAAGTAGTGTTTTAAAGTGGATTGAAACACATTCACAACTCCAACATTAACTCAGTAAGACCGTGTACAATTTTCATAATCTCTAAATGAGTTTATAAATTTGGTAGTAATTACGTAGCGCTACGCTGTATGGTTTTACACTTCGACTGCAAATGCACTCTATTTTGCCTAAGTGCGTTGATTAGTCCAAATAATCAAAGGCAATTGTCGAACGCATTTATATCATATTTGCCAGGTACGAATGTGACCCTTTAATTGAAGGCCAAATAAGTTAAAACTCATATTGATTTGGTTATGAGAATTATCTCATTATACCCTGGATTTGTAATAACCGAAAAATCGCTATATTTACTTAAATAAGAGTTGTAAAAGAATGTAATTTAAAGTCGTGTATTCTTAGGGCAATTTTTAAATTGAGTTGTTCGGTTTTATAACTTTTTGCCCATTCAGAGAAGGTTTTAGGTTCACGTGTTTAGAGATTTTTTCATTTCATTAATGCAGTTTGTAGTACAGTTTGTTCGAGAAAATATCAGATCTTGATGGTGGGTGGAAATTCAAGAGGTTCAAAATTTAATAAGAACGATATCTTTTAATGTAGAATATCTTCCTCTATGTTCCCCGATGCAAAATCCTATTGAAAAAGTCTTCTTAAAAACTAAAAAATTCTATGAGAGCTCAGTTAAGTGATGGAGGAAGATGTGAACTTATAAAGGCTATTCGATCGAGTGCACGCGATATTACGCCATCGGACAGTGTTAACTTTATTACGTATATGATAATGAAAATCGGGCCAGCTTCTAGAAGAGAACCAACGTATTGATTATTTAACCAATGCCAACTTTGAGGACTACCAAATGCTTTCACAAATTATTAATAATTAATTTTCATGGTAAATTTACATATTTTTTTTGTTTTCAGGTGTTTTGTGCAATTGAAGCAAGACCTGTCTTACCTGACTTCTTAAGCGTTAGTAATTTAGGTTCCCCGCTAGCGTTTTTATTTCTCATATGAACTTTATTGAAATTTATTTATACTAAATATTACTTTGGACGGTAATCCATAATCCATCATTCACTGAAAGAAATAATAAAAGAATAACTAATAAAAATTTGAATGAAATAGTAACACGAAACAATGTTGTAGTTATTTTAAATAATAACAAAATTTTTAAACCAAACAAGATAGAATAGTTTAACAATCATATTTATTTTAAATCAATTATAGCGGAATGTTTTATTTAAAACGAATAAGTTCTTGTTGTTCACCTATAGAATTGTTCCTTAATAAACGAAAATGTGATAATGGAAACATTTGATTATATTGCAAATATTAAGTTACTATAATCTTATTACTAAATAGCAAATTTATAATTTTAATTGGTAGAATCAAATATTATACGTGGTTATTCAATAACCATACTTACAATAATTCTATTTAAATTAAATATTGTACGTATCGTAACCACTTGCTTGTTTGTTTCGACTAAGGCATTGCGATTTAATTCACTGAAGCAAAATTTATGCATTGTTTCCAATCAATGTATAAGTTGATCTCAACAAGTGAAAACGTGCTTGATTTCAACTGATTTAAAGTGATTTACAGTGCGTAATTTAAGTTTAATATTGAAAGGTGAGTATAAATAAATATTGATATTTAAAAAATACAGGGTTTATAAATGATTTTTTACAAATTTTAAGTTTATTTGCTAACTAGTTTTATTTAAATCTTAGGTTTTGTTTTACATAGCTCATATATAGAACTTCTCCTGAACCAAGCTGTAACTTACCGGCAAAACGGCTCTGTCTAAGCAAATAACAGGATCATAAAAAGTGGTCCGAAACACCTTCAGTTGGTAATTAAATATAAATATGACCGAGAAATTAATAAACTGACTTGATAATTTTATTTTCAGATTTATCTTCTGAGATCGTGTGGCTGAAGATACATAAAGAACCCTGGGCGGAAGTGAAAATACGGTGGAAGAAAACATTCCCTATAAGAAGAAGGAATATCTTAGAAATATCAGAAGGGAAAAAATTAATAAATATCTTACATGATGGCCATTATTCAAACATTCGTGTGGCTTTGACTTGGTAAAGTCTTAAAATAAATTTGCATTTGTATAAGTATAATCAACTAATTTATTTATAGATTGACACAGATTTTTCTGAATTATTTCCTGGGAAAGAATCAAGTTTAATCACGGCTTGGAATGATTTTAAAAGATAAAATAAAAATTATATTCAATTCAAAAGTGAAGAATAAGGAAAGTTTGAAGATGTTAGCAGAACTGAATTCAGAAAATTCATCTTCAGGTACATTTTGTTTAGACATATATATATATATAGACTAGACATATATATATATAGTTATTATTATTGTTTGTTTTTTTTGTAATTAATGTAAGCAAAAAGAATCTATACTTTTGCAAGCCATATAAATGAATAAAATTTGTTATGTGGATATCAAATTTTGTTTTATTTACATATTGTTGATAACACACAGATTTATTTCATTATATCAAATTTTCTGTTCGTGATTCTATGTGTCGTGCACAAATAAGCAGTCATTTGCTCGTAAGATACAACATTTTAAGTATAAGATATTTTAATAAAACTTTAGTAATTATCAATCATAATCTGTAAAATAAACGTAAAGCAACTTAACAATGAAGATGGAGATTTTAATGAAAGAAGTTCGCAATTTAGGTGGCTTTTTTATAATTAAATATTATAACATTCTACAAGAATTAGTTACCTTATAATTATATTGTAAATTATATATCGACCGATAGTTACTGAACAGTTATATTCTAGAACAGACATTCAGATATTTAATTTATAATGCAATTGTAGGGCAACTATCTATAGTAGTTTAATAACTACTGCTTTTACAATTTTACAATATTTCGACTATTTAATAGTAAAATAACCATACAAATTGTCAACTTTTTTAACTATTTCTTCTTGTTAAATAATACCAGTTTCCTTATTTGGGGCAAAATTAAACAACGTTTTTATTTAATTTTACTAAGGTTTTTCTTTCAGTGTTCCAGTTCAGTCGGATAAAACAAGTAAAATCCCGTTTCAGAAATAAATGATTGAAAAGCTTTCTCATATTTTTCCATTTTTCAAAATACGTTTGATTTATAACCGAGTAAAACTTACTGAGATAATGGGATTTTAATAATTTGGGCCAGTTTAAATTTTATCCGGAAAAAGTTTCAATTTACTCGGAAATGGTTACAATCAATTCGGAGATAGTTGAAATCTATCCGGACAAGGTTGCATTTCATTCTCACAAGGTATCAATGTATATGGACAAAGCAACAATCTATCCGAACAAGGTTAAATTCTATTCGGAAAAGGTTTCAGTCTATTTGGAAAAGGTTGTATTTAATCTGAAAATGGTATATAAAATATTTAACTCTAAAAATTTGCCACATATAGAAAAAATTGCTTACTATAACTTAAGCATTCTGAACGGGTTTTCAGCAGAAAAAATAATTAGGAAAGACAGTAGAAATATCTTACATATATCTAATTTGGAAACTGAATTAATGATAAAAATCTACTATATAACGTATAAAAATTAAAGAGTTATTGAATACAAATTTTGAGAGTTTTTGTGAGTAAAGTAAAAAACTCTGCTGAGTTCCTTTAAATGTGATCTGTTTCGTTTTAATTGTTGACTAAATAAGTATTTGCCGTACAGGACACAAATTAACAAAATTGTGGGATACAAGCAGTAAAATACATGCGGGCAGCACTAAAGTCTTCGAGGCAATATGGATGGATCTAGGCGTTCAACATCTAGGCGTGTGGTCTGTGTACCGAAGCAGGAGGCCACCAATTTGAACTTTATTGCGAAAAATATAAACTTCGATTTAATCGATTCTGCTGGTTTATTTAACATTGAGGAGTTTTCTCTAGTGACACACATTGTGTGCCATTTTTATGTGAAATATTAGGAATGCGTCCATGGAACTTAAAAAAAATGCATTGCTGATGAAATAAGGAAATTTTTTAAATACTCACGAAAAAAATTATCATACTCTTTTCACTACACAAATAATATTCAATAAAGGTGATAATTATGAGTTAGTTGACATTTTGGGAGTTAGGGGAAAATTACCGAAAAAGTTTAATTACTTCAAAACTATCAAAAATCGCTAAACCTACATGGGGGGGGGGTTTATTTCTATAGGTATTGGGATCCATATTACTCTGCTCCATAATTGATGGAACTGTAGGCTGAAACCACACAGAATTTTCTTTCTTTTTACGACGAGGGAGGAATTATGAAGATGGGGTTTATTGCATCAGGTGACATGTCTATTATACCTATTTAAACAAATTTTGTTATATACTAGCGAATGCAGTAACAAGAAATTTAAGCCGTATAAATTGAAAGGGTATTTTTTTAAGGTATTGCCTAAACTCATGGGACACACCGCAGCATACAGCACATCTTTCGTAGAGGCAAATTAAGGAAGACGAGATTGGGAAACTAACCCGACAAATGTTACAAGTAAGCCACAATTTTTGGCATGGAATTACTATGCAACATTCCAGTTGCCTCGCAAGTACAATTCTCGTCAGTAGAATCGCCTCAACCACTGATACCCAGATTTATTGCCACGACCTGTGTAGGATTTGAACTCACGCCAACAGAGGAGAAAAGCTGCAAACGTGCGCCTTAGCCCGCTCGTCCACCGGACGGCCTGGCTGGAAATTATTGGGATTTTGGGTATAAACACGGTGTCTTCAACACAGTCGGTTAAAATTGTAGCTTCTATTACATTTATTTGTTAATTTTAAGTGACGGTAAATTTTAAAGCATTTATTTTAATATTCCTACAAATTGACACGAAAAAAGCCAGCGCATGGGACTAATAATGAAATTACTCGAACGGAGCCACACAACCAACCGATCGGATTCTGTGAATTTAGGTAAACATAGTATTTATGGTCTTTTCACATAACCAAGAATGGCGTTTTGTACTCAAGTTGTGCACATTGTCATTTCATTTATCTGTATCTGGTACCTATTTGTATGTATCTGGCAACAACGTCAGACGATGTAACTACTATAGAGAATTTTTTTGTATTTGTTTTTGTATTCTTGTCAATAACAGATATATTATAAAAGTTTTGCTAGTGTCTCATGGAGCATCGAGCAAATAGATATCACCAACTACCCAGTAATACCATTAGCAATGCATTCATTTCATTTTTCAAAATAATGTGTTTACTTCCATTGGATCTAGATATTCCCTATTTAAATTTTCATTAGTTGTATGTGGAATGGTAATCCATAGCTGCCGACCGTTATTCCATCTATCGATAACATTGTCTTGTAATGAAATTAATCTTCGATTATATACGTTTTAATATGGGCATTCATTCATTCAGGGTTGCCTTCTCTGCACGTCCCATAGTTAACGAGATATTTCAGTTTAAATATTTTCCTCCGCTCCCCACCATTCATTTTTTGCTTTTTATTTGGCTTTTAGTAAGCTCACAGAAGTGGGAATAGTGTTGTTGGAAATGGAATAGCAGCGGTTACTTAAAAGTTCTAGTGTGATTAACTTACAATGCAGGAGAGGGGAAAGAGGGCAACTTAAAAACGTCAATCCTCAATTTCTGGGTGAAGGAGCCATCCTGCATGATTTTCTTCGCCCCAACGAACCCTCTAGGAAGTGTCTCATATTCTACTCCCCTATATGCTGGTACAAAAAATTACGGCTAATGCAGTAAGGTAGGCGGTATGGGCGGTACAACCTGTGTGGAAGCGATTGAAAACGTATTGATGCTAACACAACCGGTATTGATTAGAGTTCGAACAGCATTGAATTTATTTTGATAAAAAAACAACAAAAGGATTAAACAATTATGGCAGATACTAAAAGTAGCAAAAATATGTAAATTGACACAAAAAAGTGTTCGTGCTTCAGAGAGATTTGAACCCACAACGACCGGGTTATTAGCCGAGACCACCTTGATTTCCAAGTAAAGTTATGGTTTTTCCTTTAGGGGTCAAGCCTCTTCTTTTTCGCCAAAGTGGAAAAATGTTGTCCGTTTTAATTCAGATTCAAATTCATAACTATATATGGTTAAAAGTATTAATGCTTTACCTCCTTTTTAGTATATCTATCTCTTTTTCATAGATATGTTGCTTTCTTGTATTGAACGTCCCCTTCGTTGGGAAATCTTCTTATATTTAATAGGTTTGTTCAACGAGCTGTTGTAGATTGAGATGGATGATGGATCGAGCATGATCTGTGTTTAATGAGACCAAAAAGTTCCTCTAACTTGCCCGAAACTGACCTGTTCTATGTTCAACGAGCATGCTCTAAAGTAAGCTGGGCTGCCCAATTGTGCTCTAAAAAATTATCAAATCACTTTCGGGCAGGCAAATGAGAACTGTCAAAACAAAACTGTCATTTGTCTGGTTTTGAGCTGTTAGGAGGATTAATTTGTTTTAATAGAGAAAAATTTTGTTTTTTTTTAAGTTATTGTGAAGAAAACATCTTTTTAAACAATGGAAGGAAATATAAGGACTAAAATAAGAAATTATAAAATATTTATAACAATTAAGGTGAGACCGAGTGAGAAGTATTATAATAAAATAAGTGATTAAGTAACATTACAAATTTTTTAGAAAGAAAGAAATCAATTTCATTTCAATTAACATTCATTTTAGGTTAACGTCTAAACAATACAGATGACGGCAACAACTGGCGTTACACATTTACGAGTGGAATCAAACAGCAGAAGGAATTTGATGATAAGGATTACCGTGAGGAAAACTTCATACCAGTAGGGGACATTCTAAAGAATCCCCCTGAGAAATCTAATGGTTAGTTTTGTTATTTTTTAACAGATTTATTGACTATAAATTATATTAGCATCTGGGAATGAAAGTAAACTCAAACAGGCGGTGTGCGTTGGTAGCCAATGTAAATTACTGGGTCACTCACTCAAGGTGAAAACAAAGAGGAAGATGTGGTCCCTAATTGCAAAAAAATGGAAGAAGTAGTGTCCCTTACTTCACTTCATTTCAAATTGAAAGTAAGTGGAAAACCCTGGAAAGAGGATTTAAAAGAACAACGAGCCATAATAAGAAAAGTGGAAGAGATCGAGTAGAGTGCAGCTTTGAAAGGTAACCGCGGATTAATTATTTTCTTTCTTACTATTTATTAATATTTATTATAATATAGGGAATTAATGGACATCGCGTCAGGAAATCCGTCAGTGATTCCTCCGATTACGCTGGGCGCAAAAGGGGACCCTAACGCAGAGAAGAGATTTCGGCAGAAGCTGAGATTTCAGTTGAGATCAGTGAGTTCATTAAAATATACAGCAATTAAAATAGGAAGAAAATTATATATCACCAAGAAATCACATAATTAATATAATAGAATTACATTAATTATAATTTGTAGGAAATTTAATCCTTTGCATTTGCCATGCGACTCAAAGTCGCCACTCAATGTGCAGATGCAAGTAGAGCAGCGACAGAGGGTCGCCATGAGGATTTATTTAGGTCTTTTTCTAATTGTCTCCGGAGTAGGTCATTGTAATTAGCAAAAGCCCATAAAGAAACGTCAGGATGCAAATACTAAAAGAAATTCCGGAAGAATTGCCTTGGTTTCAAATCATTATTCGATATGCCAAACCAGCATGGAGTGCAAAGAGTTAGTAAATGTTCCCAAAAGCAATGATATAATTCTTCACAAATTAATAATGCATACTTATCTTTGCCATTTTTAATGTAAGGGATGCTGAGCACTTAAAATTAGTAGAAACTGAACGTAACTTATTTATCGAAATGTGTTCCTTATGATTGTACAAATATATGTGGTAAGGTATGTGTGAAGGTTATTCAATGTTTTAAGTGAAAAAGAGTACTTTTGGAGGGTAATTCAAACGACTTTTTATTAATCTAAGGAATGCACTACAAGTAAGTATTATTCTAGAGTCTTATAAACTATTCACTAATGCTATTTTTTAACTTTTCAGGTCCTATTCAACACTATTGTAGGTAAATCAAAAGTTCACTTTATTAACCAATTTGGAACTAATAATTCAGCGTCTTTTATTTACAGTCACTAAACACGATCAGCAGAATAGTCACGCAGCGCAAGGTGAGTATAATTCATAGCGTTACTACAGCAATGAGAACTATTTTCACAGCACTAACTCAGCAAGTAATCGGCTCAACAATAGGGAAAGAACTGCCACTGGAGATCACTTCCAAAATATGATCTGGTGCACCTCGGTATTCGACATAGCGGTAAGTAATTGTTATAAAATTTTTCTAATATTTCTGTGTTTTTCTTCAGGTCAGTTGTCTGCGTCGGAGTCGGGTTCCCACATATATCCTTCCTTTCAGATTTAACTCCAGAAGACGTTATTTCTAATGTACAGGAGGAAGTTAGTAACAAAGACAACGCCTTACCTCGCCACTGTACAAGTTCTGAACGTACAACTTCAATTGCACAAGAAATTAAATTACGGAGAGAGCAAAGGGGGGAATAAATGGGAGGAAAGGAAATCTTTCGAAAAGAAAAATTAAAAATAGAAAATGAAAGGAATGAAGAGCTAAAAAAAGTAACGAGTTATTATCAAAAATGTTATCTTTAATAGAAAATAGATAGCTTTTACAATTTCAATTTTTGTTTCTTAAATTATGTAATTCCTCGCACAAGTTATCTCGTAAGGACTTGCCACGAGTATTACTGCCTTCGTAATTGGTATCTAATTGTGAAACTTCTTCGGAATGCGACGATTCAATACCAAAAACCTCATCATCACACAAATTGTGCAGCACAATGCAAGCTCTCACAAAGTGGCATATTTTTTTTAAGCCCCCTTAATTTACAATAATATAGTTGGCGAAATGTTTGTTTAAGCAAGCCAAAAGAGTGCTCAAATTTGACACGAGCAGAACTGTGCTTTTTGTTAAAATATTTCTGTTTCTCAGTTAAGTGCCCGTAATCTCTGTATGGAGTTATGACAAAATCGGAACATTCATAAGCCGAGTCACCAAAAAGGAAATAATCCCCCCACAGACTCCGGATGTTTGGATAAATATCGCAATTCTCAAACACTCGGTTATCAATAAATTTCTTCTTAAATTTCTTCTTCTCATTACAAATTCCTTACAGTTTAATACCAAAGTTGTGCTTCCTGTCAATAAAACTATCTTTGCCGCATTTTGGTGGGTCAATCCGAATATGAGTTCCATCTATCGCACCTATGTATAAAAAAGAATATATAACATATATCAGAATTTATTAATTAATATATTGTAATAATCAATAACACCGTTCAGTCCAATTCTTGATTTTATAACTTCGGACGTAATCCTCTTTCTCTGTTCATTAGGCCATTTTATGTACATTTCTGACAGACCTTTTATGAATTATGTCACTCTAGTTATAATGTGGCTAGCACCTCCAATAGCCACATTAAATCTATCTGCAATATCTCTTATCGAGCAACATCCATGTACAACAAACCACAGGAACAAAGCAATGTGAACTTTTTCATTGAATACTTTCTTTCCAGCAAAATTTTTTAATTGCTTACGAACTTTGAATTTTTGGCAAAGCATTTCGAAAACACTGCATGAATAGTGAATTCGTCATCCGTATAACTCGGAACAACCACTTCTAAATAATATTTATTGCTTCTTTTATTTTTGCCTAAAGCACTTATTAGGTCTGTTTAATGAGGCAAACTGGATTTTTCCAGGAGACCTCGGTCCACTTTCTGTGTTCAATAACGCTTCGAAATGGACCGAAATGTCCCAAGAATGTGTTCATTGACGGCTGCCAGATTTAGTCTCGGTCAGTCTCGGTCAACTTTTCCTGCCCAAGCTCTAGACTTAAGGCAAACTCAGGAGAAGTGTCATTCGTGGAAGTGACAGCCCAAGTTGTCCAGATGCGCTTGGTCGGCTTTGACAGTTTTCCTGAGATTGAACGAAGTTTTCTCGGTTAATCTGGGGCAGTGTCTCATTAAACAGACCTATTATAGGTTCATCACAAACACTACTGCCCGAATCTGATGAAGAAATAGCCAAACATAAATTTCCAATCGTATTAAACAGTTCAACAACCAATACATCCTTAACACTTGGATCCATTTCCTACGCTTCTTTAAAGTTTATAAAATACAATTTTTACTTTTATATTTCACGCGGAATAATCAAACCGTCTGCGACTAAACAAATACCTTTTGACAGCTCAATTTGACATAAGTCCGCTCAGGAAATTGCAGATTTGTGTTCAATGAACCATTTGCTTCAAGTTGCTCTTTTTTTTGTCCAGCTTTGTTTTGACAGCTGCTCTGAAGTCTAAGCTGCTCTGCTCTACTTTCAGGCTCGTTGAACAAACCTAATATTAGAGATAAAAATTGCACAGATCGAAACTCGCATTCTTCGTCATTACAAAAAAATGTCATTTTTGATGACATACAACTTTGTGACCCCAGAGATGAGTATTTTTTGCGAAAGTTGAAAATGTTTTGTTTGATTTAACTATATTTAATTTATTTTTGTTGTGTATATGTGGCATAGTTTGTCTTGAAGTGTTCTTGTCCGGGGCAAGTGTTACAATGGTTTAGACTACTTATTGTTTACATTTTGATTTCTAAATAACCTGACATATTATTTATTATTCTAGGTGTGAAGAATTAAGTAAATATCATGAAACAGAAATGTAAAGAACAGTGGCAGATTAACAAAGAGAGTTTCAAAATCAGATAAGTATTTCTTTTAGATTCACTTCTGAACAAATTTTCTTTGTAATTTCTTTTCTAGATTTTTTGCGATAACTTCATCTGATTGAGAGGACTGAACAGGTATTTTTAGCTTTTTCCTTGCTTTCAGTCACAGCCATAACTTAAAACTACAGGTTTAGTGACTTCTCGCACACAATGTGACGTGCGTGACGTTATTACGACAAAGTTTTCGCTATAAACTTTTAGAGAATAGCTAAGTTTCGTAATTTCGAATAATTTGTTGTAATTAGAAGGATATTTCGTAATTACGACTTTTACGCAATCTGGCGCCAGATCACTGAAATTATCAAAATTTAATTGCTAACTGACTTACCTTCACATGTTCTTTCAAACTGTTGGAGGCAAAAGTGATTAATTTTGTCGGAACAAATTGGGAAATTTTTACATGCAATAATGACTAAAAGACTATGATTAGTTTTGCTTGCAAGGAAAATTTGTTATATGATGTTAGTCATTTTGGATACAAAAGCTTTCTAGGGAATTGTGTTTTTTGTGTTCTGTTTTCAGAATAGAAATCGTGAAGTAGATTCATATGATCAAGCTACCCGAAAATCAAAGAAATGGCTGGTGATCACATTTACCCTAATAGGAAGGATGTATAAGGAAAACTAGTTCAAATATCATATTCAACTGGAAACAGTCGTTGCTGTCGAAGCCATTCACATGTTTACGAAAATAAGGGTATTTATCTATAGCACATCTTGGCTGTGTACCGCACTATAAAGTGAGACCTTCTACTCCACTCTGATGTGGTTCATTCTTAACTTATTTAATAGACCCATTTCCGCATTTATAATACATTTACACTTACCCATTATAAACAAACAAGAATCTTCAAAGTACGCGCGATTTAAAAATGTTACTCAGATGTGGTGGAAGTGAACGTTTTTTAACACATAATCGGGACGTATCTAAATAAATTCCTTTTTTGTTTTAATATAAAGTTCCTTCTTACAAAAGACTGACTACAGTATTAAAGGTGCTTGCAGAGAATTCTTATGGTCGAAAAATGTGGGTTTTCCTCAGTTCATCATCACAATTCTTATGATTACTTTTCTGGAAGAGTAAAAACAGAATTCCGTTCACATCTACAAACCGTGAAGTCTACGGTTAGTTCAAGCACATCAGAGTAGCACAAAGGCTTAACCATTTCAAGAGGGCACATGTCGCCACTATTCAGCACATCTTTTATCTGGGGTGAGCCTCAACCCCAATGACACACTCAGCACAAAAGTCTTTCCCGAAGAATTTTTATTTTGCAGGATATCGACCAAGTTAACATTTGAGAAGTTCCTAGAAATGAGTGTCCATTTCAACTTTTCATGTATGGAGCTCTTCTTCTTATCCGTTGAGTAGTGGGGAGAAATAAAAACGCTGACAAATCATTCCTTTTATGGTCAAGTGACATAAATGGCGTTTAATAAACGGCACTAATTTGCTGGTATCTGCCTGCGTGAGAAGGCTATTCAGTGCTATCCTGGCAATGTGTAACGCTAGCAATAGTTTATCTTTAACTAGCAATTTTGTTTTTGCAGTCGATACTATAATATAAATCTCTTTGTCAGAGATATGTGTATCTTTTTAATGTAAGTATAAAAATATTCCAAACCATAATGCAACATTTTACAAATGTTTGAAAAAAATTTGTGAGAGATAGATAAGAAAAGGCATGGAAATTAAATATTAAAACGTTTCAAAGAGGCTTGCCAATTACTTGGACTCTAACAAGACCGGTGGTGTATATAAAAATATTAGGAAGATAATAATGAATTAATCAGCAAACTGACATAAAGGTAGGTAATGGCTCATTTTTACCTAACTAGCGCGGTGATCATCCACAGCTAAAGTGTGGGCCCTCCTAGTAATTAAAATTTAAAGCACTTTTGCCTGGGTAGTCCCTAATTTGCAGTTATCGCTATGTTTCAAATTACACATGGGCCATGTGATGAAACGTCCCTAGACGACGAACGAGCGTGTGTTCGCTAACGCACGATATGCCGAAGTCATGCTATTTTGGTGTTATAATGACTTAAAAGTGATTACGTAGAACGCGGGTAATTGCAAAACTCTGTTATGGCAGTTCTTGCTACGTCGTTTGGAAAAATTTAAGGGGTGGCAGAGTGGATTGAGGTTGCCTTTATGGGTTTGGGAAAGGCTCCTTCAACGGTCTTGGGGAAAATGAAATATTTTTGTTGTGGAAGGTAAGCTGCATATGGCTTAATAGTTAAAACTTTTAATTAGTGTTAAATTGTGAATAATTATTCAGTTACACTGCTCTTGAAAAACTCTGACAGGAACAAGGTAGCTATCGTTTTAAACATTCAATTTGCATTTAGAGCAAGGAGTTTGAATTAATCCATCCAGAGATGATGCCCCAGGATAGCAAGAGCCTGACTTTGAAGTCACGTAAATGGGGAAACTTAGTTGCTTTGGAAGAGTATTACAGTACTGCCAGGAGCAATTAATATTCAAAGTGTGCGCTGGGATAAATTGGGCATGAAGTTTCCATTTGCATAAATGAAGAGAGCACTTTCAATAAATAGGCGATATCCCTGAGTTTATATGTAATCCTGGGACCGTGTGCAGAATTATTTGTGCCATAAACTGTGGAAGGGACAGTTATTTTGTCCTAAATAAATTCATATTCCCTGAAATATAATTTCGATAGCAAAACTGATTTCCTTTTTGGATTATAAATTTCAATAATTACATCTTAATATATTTTCCATATTAGACGTTATTGGAAGAAACTAAAGCAATATCTGGAGACAGGGAAACTTATACAGTAAAAAAACTTGAAATAAGCAAAATTTTTGAATGAGATGGGACTTTCTTCTACGGCCTCTGAGAAATTTTTATATTTTTTATTTTTGAAAAATCCAAAAGTTTCTAACATCTCCAGCTAAGTGTGATAATTTATGAAAGCTCCGTACATGATGTTCTAATGAAGCTTGAGGAACTATCATAACTTATTTGACCGGAAGATGAGCTTATTTCTTTCCTTCGTTATCGAAATAACCTAAAAATTGTGTTGCAAAGAATTTTATATATAAGGATTTCGCGCATCATATGTAAAATTTTAGTTTTATTTTTGAAATATGGTTCAGTAATGGGCGTAATGCACTGATATGTTGATATTATATGTGTGTGTGTGTTTTTTAGAACTTACAGCACTTAGCTGTTCTTTTATTCAAAAAATATTTAAATATGAAATAAAAAGCCATCATACAAAGCGATTTTTAAGAAAAAATGCCTTATAAATTTGTATTTCTGAACATTTTTATAAGAGTGTGGTGTTCATTGGAGCTTTACGCTGAACCGGATTTTAAAAAAATTAGAAAGATTAATGCAAATGCAGTCGTTTTTTTTTAACACTCGTAAAAATGCTTATATAAAATCTAAATACAGGTAGAAATCGGGCATTGTGAACGCAGAGCTTGTTACCTTTTTCGATGTTATATTTGGCAGAGGTTTGCGCAACAACATGACGTGTCTAATTTTTTGTTTTATATATAAAATATGAAAATATGTATTCTGGTTAAATGAAAATATTTTACAATAATTCTAGTTTTATTATAAACTCTTTTCCCTCTCCAGGTGGGCAAGGCTTTAGATACTTCGAAGAAAGCAAGCAGACGCACAATCGACAATCTGTACACTCAACCAGCGTGCTACCAACGCGCAGCCAGCTTTAACAATTAATCTGGAAGTCAACTTTTAACTGACGTAGATGTAAGTAAACATTGGATTTGTTGCTATGAAGTGAACACGCTATACATAATATATTTCTTTTCCATTAAATTACGTAAAAAGAAAATCGATAATTTAATTTTTTTCAAATTCATTTCTTCCTTGTTTTTAGAAATATAGGTCTTCACAGGCTTTCAAATTTTCAATGGCAATTTCATAAAATGGAATGATCGAGATAAGATGGCATAATCATAAGTTAGCCAATAACTGTAATTGGGTTTCCTTTTTTTATTCTTGTCTTAACTTGCTAAATTATGTTATTATAATAAGATTCGTTTATTTTTACCGCAGTTGGTAATTTTCGTTGTGCTTACTTCCAAAGATAAATACATTAATTAAAATTCAGTTTATACAAATTAATTATTTAATTAATGAAAGTAACAGAAAAATCGTTGCTTTTACTAAATACCACACTGCATTTTCCTAATATAGTTTAGCACAGACAACTTATTATTAAACTGCAGCACGAATGCATTCACACTTTTACGTGACGCGGGTGACTTTGTTCACTTATAAAAAACGCTTTCAGGAGTTTGATTTCTTTTGAAGTTTTAATATATTGTAGGGGACTGAAAAATAAGCATTACTTATATTTTATTTACTGTCAAAAAGTTTAACAGGGTGAAAGACCAATTCAAAGGACCAATAAAAATTTCAAAACTGTATTAAATAGAAGGAATTCTGAACTAAAAAATGGGCAATAATTACTTATCCTTCACAGTACTTGTAAGAACAAGTTTTTTTTTAAATATTAGCAATATTTGTGATAGTTCTTTTGCTATTTATTTCAAGGGAAGTTTAAGTATCAGTGTAATTTCTAATGTACGAGTTTTTTTACAAGTAAGTACAATAGACTAACTAACGTAACATTACACGGTTAGAAATTTTGGTATAAAAGATAAAATTATTTATCCCAAAGAATTTACAAAATTATTTATTCTATATTTGGTATGAGTCCCGATACATTGCGGAGTATAGAAAATACGTATATGATTTTTTACTGATTCTTATAGGAAAAGAAATTCGTATTCAGTGTATAAATGGTTAGTATGATTTCCATAGGAGTTAAGATAAAAATAATAAGAAGGACGTATAAATTCTATATGATGATGTATACATACATACAACTTATAAATGCTTTATACGTCATTCAAACTACAATCATAAAATCTCAGAAGTTATGGGATAAACGCCGCTAGGATAAACTTATTTATAGTTTCTTGGTATAAATACACGATAATGCGGAGTAAATTCATATCTTCGTAGAGTCGATATGTCATGCGCAGTTTAAAGTCAATTTGTGTGACTGTGTAATACATCTGCAAAAAATGTACAAATAGAAAATGTACTTTGTTTATAGTAGAAGTGATTGTTTTCCTGTACTAAGATATTGTACAATATAAATGTAAATTATGTGTATAAATATTAAAAGCTACAAAAGTAAACAGTCGAGTAACTTAAGAGTTTTTCTTCTTTTTTTCAAATATCCTATTTGCATCCTTAGTTCTTTTTAAAGTGTTTCCAGATGTGACAAATCAGCACAGGGATTCAGCATTGTTGGTGCAAAGAACAAGCACTGTTGCTGCTTGTATATGCACCTCTAAGGGCACTATTTGGAGGAAGGAGTACGTGTCATTACTCACTTAGGGTGAGCTACCAATTTCCGCTTTAGATTCGTTTCGATATTTAAATGGTCTAAAACGGTGGATGGTTGACTCGCCAGGTGAATAATGACACACTCTTAATTTGTCTATCCTATCTGGTATATATTTTATATGACAAAAGTATATTTACGTTTTATGCAAAAACAATATAAAACCTATACCCTGTACATATAAATATGTTTAATAAATCTGTCGTATCCAAAACATCATGAAGTGATATAAATCCTTACATACCATTTCGATATAGCTCTTATACTATTTGTGGAATAAAATTTTATAAGATTGAAATATATATAAGCAATAAGAATTTTTGAATGGACCTATATAGATATGAAAATTTATAAAATTTACACCAAGATTTCTAACCGTGTAGGTATCGTAGCGTAAGGTGTCGGATAATCAGAAAGCGAACATAACGAGGTGTAAGTATAGACGTCAAAAGTTTATTTACAATAAAACGTGGTTATTTAAAGTAATTATAAAATGCGTTATACAGGTGTACATAATATATAGTGTCAAAAACTGTGGAGTGTTGGGTTGCGCCAAATCGATTTTTTATTATTACAATGTTTAAATAGCCAGTAAATCCTGAAGGAATTTAGAAAAAATACGATGTCAATTTCAAATAATCAAATTAAAATAACCGGCTTTAGGGCGTGGTCCTTGTTCGAAGTGGATTCAGGCGGTCATGACTTCACATTCTCCAGAGGGGCTACGACATAGCGAGAAGGCTCTCTTTCCGATTGAGAGTTCAATAACACAGAATGTTGAAGGAAATTAAAATAGAAATAAAAAAGGATAAAAGTAGTATATTGTGATAGTGTGAAGTAAGGAGAGAGGATATGTAAGCCTCCCCAAGGGACCCAAGGTCTGTACAGATTATTTTGCATTCGAAAGAATAAAAAAGCCCTCGTAATCTTATGCCTAATCTCCAATGCACGTACCAACCACGAACCAACCACCAACCAACCAACCAAAATCTTTCGAGCCCTTTCCTTTTCATTGCAAATTTGGTCAACCGTCTCGCTCGTGTTTTGGTTGGCATGGGTTAACTTTTTCTTAGTGTGAGTTAAACTATTTGAACTGCCTCATGAAATTCAACGGATTTTAGTACTGGTTCTGATATCGGATACGCATTTAGAACATGAAAAGTTGTAAATATCCCAAATAAAGTGAGGTTAAATTGAATTATCGAGATGGCTTTTATTTGGAGCGGTAAGTAAATAATAATATTTTAAGAAATATTTAGCATATATTGTTACATATTTGCACTTTCAGAATCTTTGCAAGAACAACTAGTGGAACAAACAGAATATGTCTCTTTGGAACAAACAGAATATTAACTACAACTATAAAATATACTTTTTTTATTATTATTATATTTACATTAATTCATTTTGCTACAATAAATTATTACCATCGTCTAGAACACAATATAAGAATAGAATATCACTTCACTTGCATTTTGGTAGTTCGCATATCTACATTGATAAAACGTATCCAAACGTGTTTTGTCAGCGAATTCAGCTAAATGGTTAATGGTTGGTTCGTGGTTGGTACGCGTATTGGAGATTAGGCATTAAGGGGCGAAGACTTTAATGCCAGCGATAAAAGAAAATCGAACACGAGCGAAAGCTAAAAGTCCGGAGATCGTTTACAATCAAACCTCTGGCTGTGTACGTGCGATTGAGCACAACATGCAATTTACATAGGGGCTCCTATCCCTATATAAGTAGGATTGTACATTATAAAACTTTATTTATGCATGTATTATTTATTAGAATTTAGCTAAAATCACTTTTGAATGAGAATGGTGGCTGCCAAGAATAAGATATAAATACGTATTGTTTGTAGCGAGTGTTTTGTAATCCACGAAATAATATTGGACAGAAAATTTGAAACATACTGATTTAATTAAGGGAACCACTTACTGAAGGCTCGCTTTTTAACTTAAGCCTGTTGCCCAAACTGCCAACGGGCAGTGGCTACGTATACTTCTGCTGAGGGTGTTAATCCCTAGACGTAACCAAGATTAAGCAAAATCACCTAAGCACGTCACAAAACAACCATAAGATTGCCAAATTCTTATTATTTTTGACTTTTTTTATTTTTGTCATACTACGAGAAACTATTTTTAATTATTTCTAACGTTTATTATGAATTGCTTGCATCACGTTACATCCTTTGGTGGCTTGCTTCCCTCATGTTAGTTACATCGTAAGTAGGAGTTAAGTATTCGATGGATAATTTACAATTTTGAAGGATACAATGATCCATTGCCCACAATTAACCTACGGACTTAAGAATGGAAAATTCCGTTTTCCGCCGATATCGTATAAAAGAAAAAGACGGAATTTTCCGTCTCCCGACGATTAAGTGTTAGTTAATAGAAATGAGTATCTGCACATTATTTCCCGTCTTTTTTCTTGCCCGTAAAAGGTGTTCACTGAATACCACTGAGTCCTGTAAATATAAAAAGTTTGCAGAGCGCTCTTAAATAGTGAAATAAGGGCTTAATAAGTGCAGAGTAAACACACCAACAATTGGACATTTAATGGCACTGTATTTGTTACATATTTCTTTATAACACTGCTACTAACCAGCATAAATTAGTTGCAATTTAGCAGCTTTTATAGCGTTCTGTGGCATCAGCCTCACAGCCTATTTTATAGGTACTCTCAATGGCTCACTGCTATCGTGTTGACTTTAATTACATTTTCTGCACCGGCGAAATAATTATTTAGAGCAGTCATGCTCCACTTTAATGGAAGGTAACAACATTTCAGGGGTACGACTTGAATTTTAAGCTCAATTTTGTCTGGTCGGTAGCAGTTCCGTGAAATTGTTTATGACTTCATAAAACCACCATAATGAAGTTGTAAATTCCCAATGAGTGATCTCGGGAATGAATCGATCAAGACATTGGGATAAACGTATACATTTGTAGATCACTTAAGCATGAAAGGATTTAACATTTACATTATTGCTTCCTTGGTAATGTGCATTCATTTCAGTAGCAATTATTGTCTAATTGGCTGCAAATTAAAGCCACAGCAATCAACTTCTTATTTACATAATGCTTGGAAAGTGCTAATAGAGGAAGCACATTTACTGCAGGCCCATTTGGTTCGAGGCAATAACTGAAGCGGTTACGATGTGACTGTAAATTATTCAGTACGTCCGCAAAACGAGAACAGTAGGACTTTTAAATCACACAGAATCGATAACAAGCCTTATCCCATTAACTCTAGCCAGCTTCTGCACTTAACATCATATTGATTACATTTTACGGGCAAAAGTCACCCTCAGCGCGATAGTATTGAAATCATGGGAATAAATCAAAGGACCCAAATGTCCAATTTTTTCGATTGAACGATTTCTTGATTTCAGTTGTTTCCTTTTCCTCCAATATTCAGCCCTTTGCTGTGTAACTGATACAGTATCTACATTTTCTCTTTGAGTTTGCGGTGTGGGTAAGATATTTATTCATGGCCTTCAATCTTTTCACTTTCGATTTCCTTTATGGATTAAAAAGGCAACCCTTCCGAATAAATTCCCGAAGCGACAGGCAATTCATATTCACATATGACAAACGGCACTCAAGCTTTGCTCTCTAAGGGTGCTCTCCTTCAGGGCAGCACCAACAAAAAGCGTCTTCACTTTGACAAATGGAAAATGAACCGGCAGACCCTATTTCCTGTTTTCGGGGTGTTTGCTAGAGTTGTTTGCTCTTCCGGCTTTTTCTGCCCATCCCTTCGGGTTTTATTCATGAGAATAAAGAAAATTTTAGTTTCAGATACCAATAACTTATCTCAAGTACTTCAGCGAAGGTTTCGCTGTCTAAACAGAGTGATCGAAATTTTCGAATATTCTATAAGTTCGATTGTGTTTGATTACAGTTGTACAGGCACTTAATGGACGATAACATAAATTCGGTTTTAGTTGGCTATGAAAGAGGAGGGGTTTTAAATTACACAAATAAGCCCTGTAAGATTTTGGACAACCTTTACGTATCAATATTTTGAAAATTAACATTGGTGTCTCAGTGTTCCTTACGCTGAACTATTAACGAGCTCTTCTATTTCATTTTACACTAATTAGTTGTGCTTTGAAATCGTTAAAGCAAAAGGCAAAAATTGCCCACTATAATATATACAACGAGAGATTTATCGTCAACGGATCCGTGAGTCGCGATTTGTTTCATTGGCTATATGTACTTAGGGAAGATTTCATTTTGCTTTTCTTCCTACCCTCTCGCGATCAATGTACACTTAAATTAGTTGGAACTTGTTGAATCTCGCTTTCAGGTGCTGCCTTTAAATACGCCAAATTCCGTATCCCGGATGCAAGTTTACAAGCTACACCTACAAGTTGCTGCTGTCCCACGCAGCATTCACAAAAATCTTGCGGTCATGCTCTCACATGCCCGACTCGCCAATAAATCCACTGAGATGAATATATGGAGAGAGTGTCCCATAAAAGTTGTCTTCAAGAAAATGGCACAAATTTTTGAAGTCACTGTATTCATCTCTTTTGATATTAAAGTAAAACTGAACTGTAATCAAATCCTAGATATTGTTCAATGTTAAGTAAATCCAAAAATCTGTATTTAAAAAATCAAATGTTCTAACTTCCAAATTTAAATTCCAAAAAATGTTTAGAACTTAATTTCACTCAACTCTATATTTTTATCATGCTCTACATAACAAAAAATCCGAAAATTGAATCACATTTTAAATTTTGGCGCCTGCTTCTGCCGTCAGTTTAGCACATGACGTACAGAAAATAAACAGATATAGACAGAATATACTTTTGTCTTTTGCCGGCGTTGTTAGGCGGGATATTTAAACACTTATTTTTGGGTTTTTAAAGACGAAGAAATTTATAGTTTTATACGAATATCTTTATAAAAACAGACTAATAAATTTTTTTTGTTCCACACACAATTTTGTTAAGGTACAATTGCAGTGGGATGAACCGAGAAACGATTGGGAAATTTATGGCGCACTTCTAATGTTATGTAGAAATTTGTGCCGTTTTGCAAGCAAGCATGCCCTCTCTATTTCTTCCATGACCAAATCTCTCGAGCGATTTTTCAACGTTATAGAACAACAAACAAACAAACTATTCAGATGGCTGGAAGAAAAATATAATAACCAACATAACAAGACAGCCGACTCTGCCAAAAACTCCAAATGAAAGAGACTACCACGCAAGAATAAGATGACTGTATACATGAAAGCAAAAAAACAAACAACAAAACAATTCGAAGAGAGATACTAATAACTTTAATATAAATCTTACATATATCTGAAAGAGAGGGATGATCACTTTTTAATAAAGGGGAAATAAAGACATAAGGTCTCCTTTTTTATATTCCAATTCCTTTTTTTATATAGGCATATGCACGGAAAGAAGGCCTTTTAAAAAGCTGTTTTTCCTACAGAAAAGAAGGCCTTCTTTATAGCTACTTTTGAATGAATTAGAAAGGAGTTTTGTGGAAAAAGTTTTGAACCATATTTATTTTTTAGCTCTTTTTCCCTTATGACCCCGTACATAAAAAATATTTATTATAATATAATTTCATTTTTTATTTCTTTAAAGTGTGTGTTACAATGTTTGTACTTTGCCTTCTTAAATCTGGGGGCACGCGCACGGTAGTGACCCCGCCAAGAGGAGCCAAGCGAAGCGCAAGGGCACTACCTACCTTTTCTCGAAACGCTTCGTCGTTTTTTTGAACCCTCAAAACTTTGGTTTGGATTATACCATATAAACAAAATTCTCGGGATATGATGTCAATAGTGGACTTATTAAACATATAAAGTTTCAACTGCATGGCTCTTATACTTTAGATTTTATTGATATCTAAAAAACTCCGATTTCGTCACTGACTCACTCACTGATGATCATCAAAATTCTTAGGGTACGTTCTGAAGACCTAGAAAGCTTAAATTTGTATGTAAGCTAGTATTAGTACACAAACAACAAAAAAATTCTAAAACTTGGAACTTTCACACCTTGCACTCTCTAGAGTGACTAATTTGCAAGGTATTCATCTTATAAATATTGACTTTAGTAGCATTAAAGAACAACAGTCAGCTATAGTCGAATATAATCGCCTAAGAGCCAAGTATCGCCCTGATCTATCGCTTATTATAAACAGGAAACCAAAAGGCAGAGATAGAGAGCGGGCTATGGAAAAAGGCACCTCTGATGTGCAAGAAATACACCCCAAAAAAAAGAAGAAAAAAATGAACAAAATAAAAAAATATTGTCATAAGCAACTTACAAAAAGAAATGAAATCCCACCAAAAACATTTTCATGTAAGATGTTGCCAAGACGAGACCATATGGCCCGCACTGTCACAAAGCTATCAGATCTCATGTAGAGCCAAGCTTCTAACTCTACACGCCCTAGCTCTACAAGTCCTAACCTCACAAACTCTACACCTTACTCAAAATATGTGGATTTGGAATGGAAGCAAAATAGTAATCTGGAAATCCAAGAGATTTTATAGTTTTCCGGGGAATTACTAATTTTTATCGAATGAAATTGAGGAATATCCTCAGAAGAATTTTAACCAGCTAAGTGAGCTCAATTTTATTTTGCTGGGCTAAGTTAATTGTGAGAATATTTTAAGAAGTGTTTTAAATTTTTGCTATGAAAACATCCTCCCCTCGTTTCAAGAGGTAAAGTTTCCCGCGAATTGTGATCTTTTGGCTACCTACTTTGTCTCTGTCAATCTAATTATTGATGAAGAGAGATGAATAAAGCGGACACAATGAATTTCTTTGAAACTTTTAGCTCGGATCTTTTATCCCTTTTCATCTTCCATTACATATATAGGTAGAACTCGTGTCGTCATATTTCTTAATAGATAGGCAAATTGTAAGATTTTCTTGCTTTTTCCTTCTTATTTAGATAAATTGGCAAATACAAACCCAAATATTCAAGGTCAATGAAAATTTCTCATTGCAATGTTCGAAGTCGGGTTTCTTGTTAAATAATTCTCTTGATTGAGAAACCGTGGCATCTGTAAGGGTATTTTCCCAATGCTCATCATCTTCCAAAAACCGCGTCCTTTGAAAGCTGCTAGATAAGTTTCCTTTAGTTCGCAAATATTGAAAAGGAGTAAGTCCACGAACTTCTTGTAAAAACATTCTAAGATATAAACATTCTGATTTGGGTAAATGTTATATACTCTTCCAAGTAGAGTGTTTTTTTTATGTCGAAATGTCCGTGGGCATCTTGTCCCCGCTTCCTTAGGGAAAATTTGTTCTTGGCCCAGGTGTAAAATTGTGGTAGTTCACGATATAATAACGTTTTTGCGAAGTATGTATGTTACCGGATTGTAGAGGAAAATTGCTGAATGTATTGTCTATTGTTGAATTTCGTATATTTTTGAGTACGTGGACTAAGACCAAGGATAGAAGATATTCTGATATTTCATTTTTTGACTTGTTACGCACAATATTGAGAGATTTACCATGTTATTTTAAGACGATACACTTCTTATAGGTTTTCCTGTAATCTATAAGCAAAGAACTATTTTTAGTATTTTTTTTTTCCAAATATTGGGTCCAGTAGTTTTGAAGATAAGGGGAGGGGAGGTCAATTTTCATCTATTTTCTTAAATAACTTTAAAACTATTTATTTTAAAATTATTAAAAAAATATATATTTGAGACAATATAAAAAATACATTTCATTTGATATGTCACACGGTACAGTTTGCATGTTTTTTAATTTTCTAATTTGGCCCCCAAAAGTAACCCCCATATTCAAAATTTATTTATTTACGTTACATGTCCATGTTTGGATCACAGAAATTCATATGTGTACCAAATTTCAACTTAATCGGTCCAGTAGATTCAGATGATCCTATAAGGGTTCGTTTTTTCATTTGGACGTACGGAATCCTAAAAACACTTGAAAATGTCCACATGAATAGAAAATTTCTTTGTAGTTGAATAAAGAAAATGTTTCGATCACAGCACGTCAATTTGAATATCGTTAGTGTGGCGATCGACTTGCCTGGCACACACAACAAGTAGTCATAAATTTTCAAAAGAAAATTATTACAATTACATGAGATAAAAATATTGGGTGAAAGTACTCATAGCAATTGATCACGTCGATTTGCTTTGTATGCAACTGAACACAAGATGGAAGCATTTTTTACATCGAATTAAATTTTGAATTGAAATTTTGTGACTACTTGTTCTGAGTATATCTGCCAGACAAGCGGACCGGCGCATTGCTGATTAACTTAATGTGATGAAGACGGTTTTCAATTTTCTATACGTTTGAAAATATTTCAAGTGTTTTGCGATGTGAATTTCATTTAAAGATGTACTTCAACATGTTTGATGGCTACTTGGAACTATTTAGAAATGGCAGCTCTATGTTCGATGACTGATTCTAAGTTGCTCTGAATGGTTCCGAACTCGTTCCAAGTGAAACAGAACAGTGAAAGTTTATTCGAGGTCGACATATACGACAAAGGAGAAACAAATGAGCTTCAATTCCGTAGCCAATTTTGACACAATAACAGTATTTATTCTTAGCACACCAGCGTCGTAAAATTTGTTTTAAATTCACAGAGGGCTCTTTATTAGTGTTCCTTGCTATAAGCGGGAAAATTTAAATTTTATTTGCACTGTTTATCTCTTTTAAAAAATTCGTGTGAAAATGTTATTTCAAGTAAATTTTAATTTGATTTGCAAAAGCTGTGTCTCATATAATAGGTAAAAACATTTGTTAGAAAATTTAATTTTGACTGTAATTATTCGAGCACAGCATTGTCGTTTTCTTCCATTCCACTGAATTTTCAAAGTGAATTACTCTAAAAAAAGGTGATTAAAGTAAATTTGCATTTGGTTCAATGTGTAATTGCTTTGGCACGTATGAAATACTTATTCAAATGATTTTTGGAAAATAAGTTTGCCTATTGATGTTAAACAATTTTATTAAGGGAAAACGGACGCATTATGATTGTGACTTAAATCATAAAAACAGAGATAATACAAAAGCAAAATATTTGTCAAGTAAGAACTAATTCAAAAACTGCCTATTTGGAGATTTTCAATTTTGAAAATTATCTAAATGTCTGAAAGAAGATTGTTAAAATTCGAAAGAAATAATAATAATAAGAACATAGGGGTATAAGATATACAATCTTCCACACCACCCAAGCTGTTTATTTTAGATGGCCAGCTTCTCCAATAGACCTACGCAGCATCGTCCATCTTAATATTAGCCAGTACAAAATACTTCTTATTCCAGATTTATCACGGATGAATGAACTTATATTCTACATACCCTGAAAATGAACCAGTTTTGTGTATTTCTGCCTTAAAGATATTTTTTCACTATATAGTGATATCTTATGAATCTCTTGATCTGTAAAAAGTTGCTTGCCCACCAAAGCTTTTTGTACCTTTTTTAATAAACTTTTATATTCTTTTGTATTAAGGACATTATGTTTTTGATTGCTTAAAAGAACAGTTCGGCGTAGTTCTCTTTCAATTTTTTCACAAATTTTTCTCACACTCTCAGATGAACCCTTTAAAAATCCAATACTTTTATAAGTTATTAAAGACCTGGTAGAATATTATGGCGGCTAGACATTCCGAGCAATTCAAGATTTTACTTAAAAAATAAACTATATAACCGGAAATATATTCAACGGCATGTTTTGCATAATCTGATAAGTCTCGAGGATCACGTTAATAACAATGTTCTTCTAAAAATATGAGACTGGGTTCTTGTACTATTTCACTTTTCTCTTCAGAGGTCTGGCTTGACAACGTTTTAAACTTATTAACATTATTATTTATTTCTGTTGAAGGTGATAATGGCTTAGCATTTAATGAACTTAATTGCTCAAAAGGAAGGCAATTTCCAACACTTCCTTCTCTAATTTGACAACGAAAGAGAAGCTTTTTATATGCTGAAATGAACTGCGTTATTGAAGGGTTGTTATTACTTCCTAGACTCATACAGAATATAGCAAATAATAATTCGATATGGTCCTGACTGTTCTTATAGGTATGAAAGTTAACTGATTATTTTGAATAAACCTTTCATATAAGATACCTACATTTGTAAGTCCACGCACCAATCCAAGGAATCCTATGCTGCTACGACTTCTGATTATTATCAGTTCACCAGAAGTAAGTGAGGATAATTATTTTTACAGAGCGCTTTTTCCTTGTACGGATATTGAGAGACTCTTTTACTGTTTGAAATGTCAAAAATATTATTTAAAGTACGAATAAACTTTGTTGTAACAGCACTACCTGAAAATGATTTTAAGTTCAGCAACTGGCGACAAAAATCTAAGGTATCGGCAACAGATTTACTCAAAGTTTGAACCGCTAGTTTTACTTTCATTTTTTGTTTTTGAAGTATATATGTGCCTTCCTTAATTTGTTTTCTAAATGGAGGCCCTCTTTTTCTTGGAGATCTACTAGCTTTTTTTAAGAAGTCCCACCTTATTTCACTACCATCACCGTCAACTAGTACTTCAAGATCACATAAGGCATTTCGAACAAGTTTCATCGTATAAACTGGATCAGGATGCAAAATGAATTTTGAACCAGTCTATGTGTTGCCGAATGTGCATTTCGTCGAACACTAGGTTAAGAAAAATTTTCTCCCCCTTTGTTTTGGCCACAATTTGTTTTATAGCATCAAACGATTCTTTGGTGAATCCGGGAGCGCAATCAACATTTTGATACCAGTTGGCCAGAGTGGTCCGTACAAATTCATATGCTTTTGGAGAGATGAAGTTCAAATTTAAAGCAAATGCTTTAATCTGAGCACTATATTTTTTTTTGAAAATTCTCTCTCAAATATATTTTTATTCGGCGCTAAAATTTGTTCAAGAACTTCTTGTAATTCTTCGTTTATTAAATTTTTGCTTTAAGGGGCTCCATAATATTATTTAGCGAATCAATTCTTTTATTCCTCCTTCGAACAGACGCTTCTAATTTCTTTACTTTTTTTATTTTTATTGTGTAGCCTTTCTTTTAACTTTGACATCTTTTTCTCTAAATCTAATACCTTTAAAAGCTAAGCTTTCAGTATATGTTTCCTAATAAAAATAATATATTTTACAATGCATTTGAATGCATTCGAAACGACACAAAAGAAATTTTGTAGAAAAGGAAAGCGGGTAAGGTTTCAATGAACACATAAGTTATCATTCCATCACCATAAAAACGCATGTTTATTTTTTTACCATAACAACGCTTGGTTTACTATTACTACTTAATTTATCTTGGCAATTACATATACATATGTATCTTATCTATATATTAATTATACAAAGAAAGCTATCGGTTCCGTATTTCAGCCACTTTTTTTATATGGAGTTTCATCGAGCTTTTCTTGAAATTTTATAATGTCACTCATATACCTTCAATTTGTGCAATTGCACAGCGGTCTCCTAGTATGTATAAATATATAGCTTACTGGTTTTCACTTAACTTTCTTGTTCACACAAATGCATTTTTGTACAATTAAGTGAATAAATAGCCTTGTTATATTACTTATGCATATATAATAATGTTATTTTAAAACTCAGTTATAAAATTCTACAAAAAAGTCTTAATGAAGAGTTGTTATTGTATACCATTCTAAAAGCTTTAAAAAATCTTAGAACACATCAAACATGCATACTAACGTAACACTAAAAATTGTAAATATTTATATATCCTTAAAGAAAATGTTCTCTCCACTTGTGTACTGGCATCGTAACTGTTCGAAGCTTAAAAATAAAAATTGTATGGCTTATTTGTAAGTGACGAACTTATATTGCCAAGTTGTATTCATCTGTTCCACAAGCAATATCACACACTTCTACTACGGGCGTATTAGATATTTCTTCAGTGTTGGCAGGGTCCGGGCTATTCTGGTCACCATTAAAATCTAATACATATATTGAAAGTAATTAAAAGATATTTACAGTTAAGAATTAAATTCTACCATCTTTTTGGAGTAGCATTCCGTTTCTTCCCTGCAAAAACTGTCATCGTTTCATTGAACAACTTCATAAAACCTGTTCAGTTCTTCAACATTTCCAGTCTCCAGGGTATCGTCCAATTTCTTAATTTTAAAATTTATTAAATTGATATAATATTCTTTAAATAATTATTATACTTACATTCTCTTTGATAAAAAAACATGGATATGACATTGCTAAGCTTAATTCTAGTTAATATACTTACTCGATCGTTAGGTTTTGAATACTTGCAGTCAAGACAAGGAATAGCTTCATTTCCTAGAACTGTTCGTTTATCGAAATAAAATAAATCCTTTGAAAGGAAATAATTGGAGCACACACGACTTGTGCTCTTTACATTATACTCCTCAATTATTATTGCTGCCATCCATTTAGAACTAACAGCAGCATCCTTCGGGAACGTGTACACAGTTTGACTTCTTAATTTTCATATATAAAAGCATTTTGTGAATTTTCACACATAAACTTCAACCAGACTGGAAAATTTTACGAAAAAGAGAAAAAATCGCAAACAAGGAAAAATTTAATTTATGAAATCTAAAAATGAGAAAAATTTATTCATATACCACAGTTTCTGTATTAATTACTGATTTTTTTTTATAAAATTTTCACTTCAAAATACCGGAGAAATTATTCACAGTTGAACATAAACAACAATTTGACAGCGAAGACCAAAAATGACGGAGTACAACAAGATCAGTGATGGGCAAATTATCTACACAACGTAAATTACGTCATTGTCGAAGCGTAAATAATGACGTAGTCTACACCGCAATATTTCACGTAGAAAATGTGATCTATGTAAATAATGCAGACAATAGATATTGGGTCCTATCTGGAGAAAAATTTAATGTTATTATTTATATCGTGTTACACAAAATTCATATTCTAGTCGTGTTACACGACCACATCACATAAAATTTCCAGTAACATAAAATAATTTCTCAAGTACATTTTAAGAATTTTATCTTATGTTAGGAACTGTAAAGATTCTGATAATCTAAATTAGCATTTAAGTAAATTAAAAATTATTATATTTCAAATTTTTAGTAAAATTACCTTAAATATAACTTCGAAGGAAAACGTAAAAGAAGAAAACTACACAATCGCTTCTAAATTTAGTTTCCTAAAAAATTTATGTTACGACCATAACTTAATATAAATTTTTCGAAACCCCTTAGAATAGGGCTCATCCATCATATCAATCAACGTTTCTTACGAAAAAGCCAGTATAGTTTATTAGACATAGCTTCTGTACAAATCTGATGCCACATTATAGAGAAAGAATGATTCTTTTAAATGAGTACGTATGTAGCGGTTAGCTACATTTAGTTTTTGTTGTTAATTACTTTTTATATAATTTGTATATTTATCGCTTAATAGAAGTAGTAATGTCTATATAGCTTTACAAAAACACTTTAAAAAATGGAAAAATGCTTTATCATAGCACACAACCACTTTGAAAAAAAAAAAACTTACAGAGAAATTTAGGATACACTGAAATTTGTAAAATTTTTGAGATGTCAGGAAAAGTTGAGAAATAAATTTTGTTTCGAGTCCTAAAGTCGGGATACTAGAGAAAGTGTTTAATTATAGGCTTTTTAATGTACTTTAAAAATCAGAATTTAATTTTAAAAAAATAAATCAACGATTTAAAATAAAAGTTTTTAAAAGGAACGGAAATGAATTTAATTAAAAATTAAAATAAGTTTTTAAAATAATATGATTATAAAATAATATGATTATTAAAAGAATAAAGGACGCCTATCAATATTATCCACGCGACAATTATTGACCGCGACCACTAATCAATCTTTAAAAATATTGTATTGAAGATTATTGAGAAGATAAGAAGAATATTCCCTGGAAAATTAAGAAAAAATTTAAAAGAAGAGGAAAGAAAATAAGAATATTTTCTACAAAATTGAGAAACACAGGTATCAAAAAAGAAAGTATAAAAGAAAAGGTTTTTTTTTTGCAGTGGGTGCGAGATCAGAAAAGATCCCTTGAACTCAGGCCACTACTAGACCCATTGTTCCTCCACCCGAAGAGTCATGAAGGGACGGTTGTTGTCATCAATTCAGCCACCCGGTCGACTTTGCGAAAGCCAGTATACACTCCCACCCTCTCTCGCCTGCCTGATGCAGTTCGTCGAGGAAGTAGTGCCCCAGGTGCCTGAATCTTTTCGCTGAGAGTGACGGGCAATGGCACAAGAAGTATGTCACCGTCTCCGCCTCCTCCCCACAACCCCTGCAGTCGGATTCGCCTGAGCGACCGATCTTGTGTTGATGTGCCCTAAGGAAGTTGTGTCCCGTTAAAACGGAAACAAGTATCCTTAGTGATGGTTTATTTAATCTCAGAAGTTTGGATGTGAGGTAGGCGTTCGGAGGGCCCCACAGTTCCTTGGTCGTACCGCCAAGTGGGGTCACGTCCCACATCTGACGATGTTGGTTGTTCGCCCAGCTTGCAATGCGCCCCAAAAGGTACTTCGTCGATACCCCCGTCGGG